>WNNJ02003591.1:0-84265 GCA_012934845.2 Pomphorhynchus laevis | reverse complement strand
AATCTGGGAAATTGTCGTTTATGTATTCATATTTGACTTTGGTCGGGTTTAATTGAGTAACGATATTACCAATTGTTTTGTGTAGATAAATTTAAAATGATTTTAGCATTTGACTTTAATTAACAAACTGAAATAGTAATTTCTCATTGAACCACTGTAAACAAATAACAATAAATAGCGATAATAATATTATTAATAGATCAAGAATTTTAGAAATCAAATCTTAACTTTTAAAATTAAATAACTTTTGATATTCGCAAAAGTATACATTTTACGATTATATAAATAATAACTTTTACTTTAATCATCTTAACCTAATTAAATAAAGCGAAATTATAAAAATGGAAAGAACATGCAAAGGTTAAATTTTGATTTGCGAAATTATAAATGAACACATTTTTATTTTTATAATGGTTTATGAAGATTTGCTATTTTATATATACCACATACCTCAAAGGTAAGATAAGGTATTGATTGATCTCTCTTAAATGCTCTGAACAGATATTCACAGAAACGCATTTTGCCTAAAGACAGAAAGTTTCAGTTTATAATTTAAAATTTATAAAAATTATTGTATGTTGGATAATTCGGTTGAATGATATTTTTAGCAAACATATAATAAATATATTACTTGAATATAAATAACTAGAATATATATTAACAGGAATATTATAGTATATTATATATAATATATTGTATATTCTAGAATATAAATAAAAATGATCCAACATTGACTAGAAAAAATATTTTAATTAATTTATAAAAAGTTTTTTAGTTGGAAGTTAGATATTTTAAGATAACGAATTTGCTGAAACTATCTTAGTAGATAAAATGAGAATAAAAAATAAATATTTTAATATTTTATTTTGCTTTATAAATAAAATAAAACAGATATTTGACTTTTCATCTTTTAAATTATTTGGTATATAATAAAAATATTCAAATAATTTTGTCTATTATTAATTAAATCTTAATTTTGTGGTTTTGCATTAAACAAAATAAGTTTACAAATAATACATATATTATAAGGTATAAAATTTTTAAATTATATTATATATTAATAATTTACATTTATTATATTCTAATAAAATCTTCTCAGATAATATCTACTATAAGAAATAAATATAAAAGGTTATATTCTAATATATTCTTTCATATCATATTTGGACATTTTTATGATAATAAAATATATTACAAGAAGGCGAGGAAACAGGAATATTTATTTGATTAGAAAAATCCAATATTTCGACGGCACTACGGCACGTCATCTTCAGGGTCTAGAAATAAAACACATTAGTAAAAGGAATTAGAAAGGTAACTAGCTGGTCATCTCATTCACCTGTGAAATGGAAAACGTCACAGGCACGATCCCTATTCCTGCGAGCACACCGTATTTGCTCAAATGAACATTTACTTCGGGATGAATTAAATAATATCTATGAATTAAATAATATCTATTTTCTAATAAAACAAGCAGAAGTTCCACCTAATATCATTTAAAGATGAACATTTTAAGATTAATATAAGTAATTATAATAAAAATTATTATTAAATATCATTATATATAATTACGTTTATATATAAATGCTATTCTATGATAATATCATATGTAATGTTATATGATAAGTATTTTATATTATTTTGTCTATATAAAGGTTTTATAAATTGCATATATAAAGACAATATGCTATAATATAAATATTTACGATAATGCTTATTACATCGATATATTTTTATTATCGACGTATTACATATTAATTAATAATTAATATTTACTTTCATATTAGCTATTGCCACAAAATCAGTAAGTAACCCTTTATATCAACAAAACCTTCTCAATTCGTTAAAAATGTATATATAAGATAATATATTGTTTGATAATAATTATAAAGCATATAATACATTATATATTAATGTTTTATAATAATATTTAATATAATACCTTATAAAATGTATAAGGTTATATAAAGGATGTTTAATGATGGATTTAACTTGTTTCTTTTTGATATGAGGTTATGTAACTTTTAGGATTTTTTGGACACAATTTGCACTTTAAATAATGGAAGTGTAAAGGACAAACTTGCCTGGATATTTAACCTCTATGATATACAAGGCCATCAAATACTACAAATGGAGGTATTTTTTCAAAACATAGTCTGAATATGCCTTAATTTAAACGGACGTTCCGAAAAGGACATCGCCAATCTACTGATTGTTATTGATGAATTGTATGGAGTTGAAGAGAATCTTTCTACTTTGATCAATCATGAGAGGATCCGTAGTCATTTGATGTATTTATGTGAAGTAAGTTTACTTGGTAATAAAATACAATTTCAAATATAAAATAATTTCGAATGTAGTCAGGATTCTGTTACCGTAAAAATACTAGAAAATATTGGTATTTTTGGGCAAATATGATTAAATATAATATGATTTTGACATTATCATGAAAGTCCTTTTTTCCTGTAGCATTAAGTATTTTTCAAAAGACTTATTTATTAAGATAGAGACTGTTCAAGAGATAATAAATAGCCATGTCAATAGTATTTATTCGCTCCCTTTATTCAACGATTAATAAAAATAAACAGATATATTTGCTTGGAATTGTTCAAATCGGGTTTAAATGAGTCTACATAAACCAACATTTTTTACACAAAATATTTGTATTAAAATTAATTTTGCTATTTTCTTATTCTTGATTGTTTCGAAATCACTTCTAAATTATATTATATAATATAATTATGATAATATAATCACTCCTAAATTATATATAATCCAATAAGGATTTTTCTAATATTGTCTCTATAGATTGTCGGGTCTACGAATTTAATTGGATTGTTTAAATCAATTGTAAACTTTAATGGTTCAAATTCATTCATATGATTTGTAAACTCTGTTAGTTGATTATCTGATCTTTTCCAGACTACAAACATATCATCTGTTTATATGTACCAAACAAAATATCTGATATTACTGTGCTTTTAAGTTTGCTTCATTTTATGCCATATTGAGTATTGCATATACTGGGGTACAGGTGTATCTATGGTCGTACCTCTTCGCTGTATTGACCAATTGGTCTGTTCCATAAATTGATTTAATGTCTTTAAACCGTATAGAAGTGGGGTATGTCAAAACATATATGTCAAACATGTCACATCTGCCGTAAAACACTATTACTTTTCGAAATATGTTCTTATTATTAAAAATAATATTTATTTTATGATCTAATTATTTTAAATTCGCACTAGTTAGATGAAGCGATATAAAAAGTGAAGCGACATCTACAATAAAGATATGATCAGTTGGGATAACAAATCAAACAAAAACTAAAGTTGTCGTTGTTATCTTGGGAATGTATTTTCTTTCTATGGAAATGCCAAGGGCGTGTATTCATGTTTTTTACGAAAATCGAGCATAACTTCAAAGGTTATACAATGAAAATAAAGTCGTATGATGGTCAACGTCACACAATCCGTACTTGCATGCATTTGCATACATGTAGGAGAGTATCACATGATCCACCACATCCATACGAATTTGCGTTCAGGTTATTTCAACGCTCGTCCTGCCTTTTGCGTCTTTAGATAGATATTTTGGATCACATGATCCACCACATCAGATACATATGCAATTTTGTTGAAACAGCAGTTGTATGCTGCGATATTGTCGTGGTGACCGTGATCATGGGCGTGATAAGGACGAATTTGCGTTTAGGATATTTCAACGCTCGTCCTGCCTTTTGCGTCTTTACAGTAGTCAATAGATATTTTGGATTTAACTCTCGAATTTGACTGTTAAAATTATCCAGATTTTCTTCAGATGTTCAGCTGTTTGAAGGATCATTTGACGCATTAATTGCAGTAGTAGTTCGTATCAGTTATTGACGCTTTTACGGGAGAGATGACTTTTGAAGACAGAGCGCATGTATTCAATTAGGTGAAAATTAATTATAGTTAAGCACTGCATCGCATTCAGGCCCTGAGATAGGGTGGAAGCTGAATGACTGTGAAGTGCAGAGCACCCTCGAATGATATAATAGGACGAGTACGTATAGTGAACACTTTCGAAATTACTTTGAAGCATTAGTTTTCCAGATGCTTGCGAAATTATTTTTGTGAGACATATTCCCAGATATGTGTAGTAGTTGACGATTCAAGGGTGGAGTAGTTGACAAATTCACTGCAAGCTGTTTTTTCCGCAGAAGCCTTGCATTTTATAGGACAAGTATCAACGGCACATATTGAGATCTGCTACTGGTGGCAGATCGTCTGCATTGAGAAGTATCTTGAGGTCCAGCGAACTTGATTTCTGGAGGCTACGTATATCGACATTGAAATGTAGAACAAGAGTAGCTTAACAGATATCCTTTACGACATTAGTTGAGTGATTGATTAGACAGCCAATTGAATTTTATACTGTATTTTATACTGAATTTTATACTAAACATCTACTGAATTTTATAAGCAGAATGTAGCTGTTTGTCAGAAGCTGTCTGTTCACTAAGTTTAAGTCTTTTGCAAAATCTACAAAGATCCCGTACGGTTTTCCATGCTGATAAATGAAATTGCATTATAAGAATTATAACTTTAATAAGAATATGATATTTCTAATCTTTCAAATTATTTTTATCCTTTAATTAAGCAAGAAACATAGATAGTTTAACGAATATACGTATCAGTTGTTATATGACATTCACATGTTTTTTTATAAAAAGGACTATTAAATTAAATTCGGGTAAATGTGAAATGCGAAATGTTATAGCACATATGACATTCAGAGCATATTCCGCAAAAAAAATGTTGATGTACGAAAGAATATTTTTATGAACAGTCATGCTCTATACATTTCGAAGTATCAATATAAACATATTAATTAAGACGATTATAACTAAAGAATTATTGGATCTGGATCAAAGAAAAGAGGAAATTTTTTTATTTGATATTTCGTTAACCATTCTTATCATATTTAGAAAATTACATCTGAAGATGCTAACTAAGGTTAGCGAAATATCAAAAAGCATTTCCTCTTTTCTTTGATCCAGCTCCAATAATTCTTTACGATTAAAACCAATTAAGAAAAACAAATGTGCAATTTTCATATGTTCGGATTTTTGTAATTAGTTCGCAAGAGCAAATAATTAGGAATAAATATAAATTAGAGGAAAATATAATAATATAATAACTATAACGCATTTCTAAAATACTTAAAGTAATAAGAGTACACTTTAAGAAATATTGTTAACTAATCAAAATTAATACTAATATAAAACACTATTTCAGTATTAATTCTACAAAAGAATTTTTAGAACAGACAAAAGGAATAAATTTTCAAAATATAAATACATACGATTTTAGTACGCTTTATACAAATCTAGATTTAGTAGATATTAAAGAAGCGTTAGTAAAATTAATTAATCTTATATTCGGAAAAAGATATACATATATATGTTATAATAATTATAACGCCTATCTAACAAAAATTAAACCATCAAGTAAATATAAATATATGGATAAAATTGAATTAATAGAATCCTTAAATATTTTGATAAATCAAAATTATTTAAAAGTAGGGACATCTATATTTAGACAAGTAAAGGTGTTCCAATGGGAGGTAATAGTAGCCCAATTATAGCTGACTTGTTTTTAAGCTTTATAGAATATGAATTTGTTCATAACTATTTAAAAAATAAATCTAAGTTATATAAAGATATGAAATATATGTTTCGATGCATTGATAATATATGTGTATTTAATTCTAAAAGGGTTTTATTCAATCAGTGAACAAATTTATCAAGGTAGCCTTATTCTTAATAATATTTTTATTAATTTATAAATTAATATAAATTGATATATAATACTATAATATAAATTAATTTATAATACCCCGTATTTAAATAAAATACAATTTATAAAAAACGATCTTTATTTTAAAGATCATTTTACACTAACCATAAAATTCATTAATAAATGTATAGATAACATAAATATAAGTAGACTTTTAAATAATTCTAAAAGTAAAGAAATAATAGGGCCAGATTTAAGTAAATATATTCCTAAATAAGGTATAAGTTGTTACCGCCATTAGAACGAAAAATTTGTAATTATAATAAAGAATTAAAATCAATATGTAACGATAATATTAGAAACATAATGGAAACAGTATGCAATTGTAAAAGTCTTAGTTTTGATAAAATAAATGAACATGTACACATAATCTAGAATTAATTGAAAATTGTGAATTAAGAAAGCTGCTATCAAAAGGGTATAAATATAGATTAAATAATAACAACGACAAAAATAAAATTTACAATGTGTTATATAATAACTTAAATGATTACTTTGGCAAGCTGATTAATAGTGAAAGCTCGAATATATCTAAGATAAAAATGTGGAAAGATTATATATTTGATAAAATTAAAAATAAAATGAAAATAACAATCAATTATAAAAGAAAAGTTAAAATTAATAAAGATATGTATAGAGAACTTACTAAATTAAAGGATAACTATATAATAACAACTATTGATAAAGCTAGTAATAACTTTGTCTTCATATGCAAAAAGCTCTATTATGATATACTAATGAAAGAGGTTAATTCTAATGATTTAAATGTAAATCCAACATATGAACGTAGTGAGTTGAGTTTAGAAACAATTATTACAAGTCACTGTTCTATAATGGATAAAAAGGGTATAAAGGTTGACTCAGATAATAAAACTATACCTGTATTATATTGGAATCAAAAATAACATAAAAATCCAATAAAACCTAGGCTCCTGTGTAGTGCTTTTAAATGTACATTAAAACCACTTTCTGTCTATATGAATAAAATACTTAAAGTAATTAAAGCACACTAAAATATTGCAAGGTAATCGAAATTAATACTGGTATAAAACACTATTTCAGTATTAATTCTACAAAAGAATTTTTAGAACAGACAAAATGAATAAATTTTCAGAATATAAATACATACGATTTTAGTACGCTTTATGCAAATCTAGATTTAACAGATATTAAAGGAGCGTTTATTAAATCTATAAATCAAATCAGAAAACTGAGTCTACGTATTTAATTATAAACTAAACAAAACAATAATGCTAAATCAAAATTTAATAATTAAATAATAAAATAAAGATTTTTTATAATTTAAATCAAGTTCAAATAAAAATTGAAATTTAAAATAAAAGTCAATTTTTATGAAGGGCGGGAAAAATAAATTAGAGAAATTGGACAGTTCATGACGAATAGGAGTAACATGTTAAATGAAGAACACGCATTTTAATGGATAGATTTGACCTAAAATTTATAACTTTAATTTCGTACATTTGTGCTGTATTTTACTTTGCCTTTTAGAAAAGGCAAAGTAAAATAAAATCAGCTAACTGAGTCTAAGTATTTAATATAATTATAAAATAAACAAAACATAATAATGCTAAATCAAAATTTAATAATTAAATAACAAAATAAATAATTGTTTTAAGATTTTTTATAATTTAAATCAAGTTAAAAAAATGAAATTTAAAATAAACGTCATTTTTATGAATTGACTAATAAATAACAGACGTTGTATCAGAATAAGAATTAGAGGTCATCAGGAAGAACTGCTATGCTATCAGGTTTCGGCCCCTAACTCCTCTACCCAACATAGCAGCGGGGCCAAATACATGCTAATGATGTATTTCCTCTGATAAAACTATATAGTATCTTATTATAATAAAGTATATTATTTATTATCCATCCATAAAAATTTGCCACTTAAGAGTTTAAATTTATTCTTTATATTATTGTGTTGATTTATATATTTTACTATTTTCTGCTTGATGTTATTTTTATAGTAACCTAGTTTAAAATATGTATCTATTAAATTATTTAAATGATTTTGAAGAAAGCCAATATCATTACATATTGTTGCAATTCTTAAAATTCATTATTTAATGTATTATATTTTATATTATATGGTATGCATGAATGCTCATGCAAAAATATGTTTCTTGTAAATTTAAATATGTCATCTTGACGATATAAATTAATAATAATTTTAATTAATGATAATTTAATGTTCATATCTAGATATACACCTTCTTTATCATTAATATTGGTTTTGTTAAGAATAAGGCTTTCTGATAAATTTGTTCACTAATTGAATAAAAATTATTAGAATTAAATACACATATATCATCAATGTATCGAAACATATATTTCATATATTTATATTGTTTAGATTTAGTTTTTACGCAGTTATGAACAAATTCATATTCTATAAAGCTTAAAAACGAGTCAGCTATAATTGGGCTACTATTACCACCCGTTGGAACACCTTTTACTTGTCTAAATATAGATGTCCCAATTTTTAAATAATTTTGATTTATCAAAATATTTAAGGATTCTATTAATTTAATTTTATCCATATATTTATATTTACTGATTGTTTAATTTTTGTAAGATAGGCGTTATAATTATTATAACATATATATGTATATCTTTTTCCGAATATAAGATTAATTAATTTTACTAACGCTTCTTTAATATCTACTAAATCTAGATTTGTATAAAGCGTACTAAAATCGTATGTATTTATATTTTGAAAATTTATTCCTTTTGTCTGTTCTAAAAATTCTTTTGTAGAATTAATACTGAAATAGTGTTTTATACAAGTATTAATTTCAATTACCTTGCAATATTTTTTAAAATGTGCTTTAATTGCTTTAAGTATTTTATTCATATAGACAGAAAGTGGTTTTAATGTACATTTAAACGCACTACATATGAACCTAGGTTTTATTGGATTTTTATGTTATTTTTGATTCCAATATAATACAGGTATAGTTTTATTATCTGAGTCAACCTTTATACCCTTTTTATCTATTATAGAACAGTGACTTGTAATAATTGTTTCTAAACTCAACTCACTACGTTCATATGTTGGATTTACATTTAAATCATTAGAATTAACCTCTTTCATTAGTATATCATAATAAAGCTTTTTGCATATGAAGACAAAGTTATTACTAGCTTTATCAATAGTTGTTATTATATAGTTATCCTTTAATTTAGTAAGTTCTTTATACATATCTTTATTAATTTTATCTTTTCTTTTATAATTGTTTGTTATTTTCATTTTATTTTTAATTTTATCAAATATATAATCTTTCCACATTTTTATCTTAGATATATTCGAGCTTTCACTATTAATCAGCTTACTTAAGTAATCATTTAAGTTATTATATAACGAATTGTAAATTTTATTTTTGTCGTTGTTATTATTTAATCTATATTTATACCCTTTTGATAGAATTGTCTTTAATTCACTGTTTTCAATTAATTCTAGATTATGTGTACATGTTCATTTATTTTATCAAAATTAAGACTTTTGCAATCGCATTCAGTTTCTATGATGTTTATAATATTATCGTTACATATTGATTTTAATTCTATATTATAATTACAAATTTTTCGTCCTAATGGTGGTGGGAGTTTATACCTTATTTTAGGAATATATTTACTTAAATCTGACCCTATTATTTCTTTACTTTTAGAATTATTTAAAAGTCCGTCTATATTTATGTTATCTACACATTTATTAATGAAGTTTATGGTCGTTGTATATTTTTTTGTTATTATTAACATTTATTGTCAGATTATAGTATTTTATATTTCAATAACTGTCTGTTATACAACTTAACTGGTCATAATCGTTAATTAATTTTTGATTTATTGAACAAATGACATCTTTAGTAAAACTTCTTGTATTTACATAAACATCTTTCAGCTTATTATCCCTTAAAAGTTTTTTAATATTTCTAATTGTTTATTTATATACATATCTTTTTTAATATTTTTAAGTCTATTTTTCCTATTCCTTGTATCACCATGACTTCTTGGTTTGCGTTTAATCGGATTATTATAATATAGTTGTTTATTATGTATTATACTACTTCTGCCAATTCCTTGTACCACGTCCTTTAATCCTAATGGGTACATGGAATTCAGCGTTTTAATCCAAAAATCTTCTCTTTCTTATAGTTTTTGATTTAATATTGATATGTTTTCTTCGATAATATGTTCTAAAATAAATAGTTTACAGTTTTTAATAGCATGTCCTATTAATCTCCTATATATTGCAATCCACATGTATATTGTATTAGATACACTACACCTGCGGTATTGCAGTTACAGTTATTATTAATATTTAATGAAAAACATTTGTTTGTCGTATTACTTACAATACAATTATTATTAATAACATCACAAACTACACAATTTTTTCTGTTACATTTAAAAGATCTAAAATTGAAATCATTAGTACTTACGTATTTTTCCAATATGGTTGAGTACATGTAACTTTTACGTCATAATTTTTAACGTTGCTTTTTCGGTGTTGCCACCTAGTTTAATTGACTCAGACTAAACTTACAACGGGCCATCCAGCAGCATCCGACAGGGGTCTGCCCTGCTTAAGGCGGTTGCAGGCTGGAACAAGATCTATAAAGATCTACCACCTTCACTCCACGCGCTACGCGACCTAGCTATTGGCCATTACCTGGTCTCTTAAACGTGATCACGTGAAACAGTTTACATTTTAAAGTGTAAACACCTTGGGATGCAAACTTCTCTCTTTTTTAAGAATTAATAATTCATCATACTTGTTTGAAAATAAGAAAAAATAATAAAGTCGTAACCAAAAGTGTAAACACCTTGGGATGCAAACTTCTCCATTTTTTAAGAATTAATAATTCATCAAACTTGTTTGAAAATAAGAAAAAATAATAGTAAAGTCGTAACCAATTATTTTAATTTTTAAAAATTAAAAGAAAAGTAATGATGCCATATCAAGAATACATAGTTTCAGTATTTCTGACAGAGGCCATATTACCGGGAAAACAAAGTCCACAGGTCAATAATAACATGTCAGTAGAACAAATCAAATCAGATAACTGAGTCTACGTATTTAATATAATTATAAACTAAACAAAACATAATAATGCTAAATCAAATTTTAATAATTAAATAATAAAATTAATAATTGTTTTTAGATTTTCTATAATTTATATCAAGTTAAAAAATAAAAATAAAAATAAAAAATAAAATGTAAAGTAAACGTCATTTTTATGAATTGACTAATAAATAACAGACGTTGTATCAGAATAAGAATTAGAGGTCATCAGGAGGGAGTGCTATGCTATCAGGTTTCGGCCCCTAACTCCTCTACCCAACATAGCAGCGGAGCCAAATACATGCTAATGGTTTGGCCCCGCTGCTATGAAAAACAGAAAAAAGCACTATTTCAGTATTAATTCTACAAAAGAATTTTTAGAACAGACAAAAGGAATAAATTTTCAAAATATAAATACATACGATTTTAGTACTCTTTATACAAATCTAGATTTAATAGATATTAAAGATGCGTTAGTAAAATTAATTAATCTTATATTCGGAAAAAGATATACATATATATGTTATAATAATTATAACGCCTATCTAACAAAAATTAAACCAAGTAAATATAAATATATGGATAAAATTGAATTAATAGAATCCTTAAATATTTTGATAAATCAAAATTATTTAAAAGTAGGGACATCTATATTTAGACAAGTAAAAGGTGTTTCGATGGGAGGTGATAGCAGCACAATTATAGCTGACTTGTTTAAGCTTTATAGAATAAAATTGTTTGAAACTAAATCTAAACTATATAAATATATGAAATATATGTTTCGATACATTGATGATATATGTGTATTAAACTCCAATAATTTTTATTCAATAAGCGAACAAATTTATCCAAGTATCCTTATCCTTAATAAAACCAATATTAATGATAAAGAAGGTTAATGTTCATATCTTGATATGAACATTAAATTATCATTAATTAAAATTATTATTAATTTATATCGTAAAGAGTACATTTATTATCAACTATTTAAGAAAAACAAATGTGCGATTTTCATAAAAGACTAGTTCTTGTAGTCCTCGAGTTAGTGCTCGAGGACTACTATATAAATATAAGCTATTAGTAGATTTTGTTATCTCGAGTTTAATGTGAAGTCGCAATGGTCCTTCACCACCATTACGAACAAATCTCGTGCAAAATAGCACAATGATTACGTAAAGTTTCACTTCAGAACAAAAAGCAACTTTCGCCACAGCATTGAAATATTTTAGAATAGTGTTTGCTCCAATTTCCACTTATGGATTGAAGTTATTCTGGCCTTACCTCATAGAAAATAATTTGACTGCAATCGATAAAATAAAATGGCCATGTTTAAAAAATGTTTATTTGCCTTTGCAGGAAGCATCTTCCACAATTTTAGATTGTATCTTAGACGACCTCTATATGAGGAGGTCGTTTAAGGTACGTATATTCTTCCATCGGAATATATGCAAACTGCTGCGGTTCCAAGTATCTTAGACGACCTCTATATGATAAGTCGTCTAAGGTACGTATATTCCTCCATCGGAATATATGCAAACTACTGCGGTACCGGAACCGATAATGTTGAAACATTCGTTATGTCTTAAACGTCTTTTGATGTGCTACTTGTCGATACACAGTTAGTACAATAAGATCTATGAAAATTCAATGTCGTGTCAAGAATGTTAATTACCGATATCGATTTTGCCAACAACCTTGCGAAGAACTATTACACATGCGACAATGTTCTAATCTTTCACGATCCAGCTCCAAGTTAATTGATGAAATAATGCGGTGATTTTAATATTAATATTTAAAATTCATTGAATTTATATTTCTAGTTAGATTTATAGCTTCTGTCTTTATTTCCTTTAAACTACTGTATAAACTATAATATTTCCCCTTTCCATTACATATGGGTTGATAAAAAAATTTCTCTTATTCTTCAAGATAACATTAAACTAAAATACTCAATCTGAAACAACAAGAAATAAAACTTTAATTAAGGCCAACAATAGTAAAAAAATTGAATTAAATTTGAATTTAATTCAATTTAAAATTAAAGACAGAATTTTAAATCTAATTCTAGATGAATAGTTTGTAGTTCGAAAAGTATTTTTTTTGCAAAAATGTTTTAAAAACTGAATTTTGTAAAAATTGATTTTATATATAAAAACATAATTTGTGTTTTTATTTATTTATTAAGTTATTGACACCACAGCAAAAAAAGTACAAATATAATAGTTACTAAGACATCAAACAACTAATGATATTTACAGAAATACAATTTTATTGTCAGGAGAGCAAAATATTCAGTAAATAGTTAATAATTTAAAAAGTTAATTTAAAAAGCTCACAATAATAATTATGAACATAATCATATTGTGATTAGCAATAGATAATCAATATCTGTTTATATTTATCTGAACAAATTTCAAAGACATTAGTAACAGAAGTGCTGCGTATATCTTATATTTGAATGGTATATGAGTAGACCAAAGAGGAGGATTCAATGTAATATCATGTTTACGATAACGATATAACTCAATTATGATCTTATTTTCACGTCTAACCAGCGCATCAAGAAATTCGATCGATTGTTTGCAGTCTTCTAACTGTTTAGAAATTTTAAAATTCGGTTTAAAAAATGTTTTAATTTAGGAGTTTAATATACCAAGCAATGGATACATTACAAGAGCCAACTTTATTGAAACACTAAGCCAGGTTTTATTTTGAATTAAAAACCAATAAGATAATATTGCTTGCTTTAGAAATGTGATTTATCCTACTATTTGATTACACACACACTTGAATGACGAAAATTCAACGTTGAATAAATTGTAGTGTGACACATTTTTTTACTGCATCTGTAAATTCATCTATTGTTTAATTGAAAGTTTCCTATTGTTTACTGTTGATTTAGTATGGCTTAAGCAATATTGTTTTAGGACTGATTGTTATATTCAAGTCAATCCCACGCAATGAGCAAATTAACAGGATTTAGTTCACATCATGGCTCAAGAATATCCCCTTTCGATTTTGTGAGCATAAACTTCCACAATCAGTGAGTTTCTCATGGTATTGATGAACGTCATTTATCAGTCAATCTTCGTGTGAAACCCTTATCCTTTAGTATCACGTTTTTTCGTAAATACTCCAAACCGATCGGTACATTTTAATTAGAACTCACAATGAAGACTTGGAAATTATAAAAACAGAAATTGATAATTTAATATTTTTGAATCGAACAAGAACAAGACGAGATAATCAAAGTGAAATCGATCGAATAATTATACATAATAAATGAAATTTAACAAAGGATTTTACCAACTCATCTACTCATTTTGGCTACAATGGGAGTAGCAGGACTTACCTCTCGCGTGGGCAAAAACTTGGAAAGCATGTATTTGAGATTGCACATCCTCTGTTACATAAATGCGTACGAAAACAAGTACTTGCTAAAATGTAATCAGCTTAATAATTATATGATGCACATTGAGCACAACAGTCGCCTCCAAGGAAATGAGCATTTGGATAATACTGATCAGTACTATGGATCATTAAATGAAAACCTAAGAGAGGCAGCACGGCGATTGATTTCACTGCCGCCTCAAAATAATAAATGCTTTACATGGTAGAATATTATAATTCAATTAAATAATTAATATGTAATGGAATTAATTACATTAAATCCAATTAATATTTGATTATTTTGTTTTAGCCTTTCTTTGTAACAAAGAAAATAATTATAAAATTATATTAACGTTAAAGAAATCGTCAAAGAATAAATGCCTTTATCAGCAACACCGATTTATATATCTCATTTATACACGTGGTAGGCTAAATTAAACGATCTTGTGACTTTTATCGCAATCCGGCAGTGTTATTTCCTGATATATGGAGATCCGACAACTACGTAATGGTAATACCCCTTGATGGGTTTCACCTGAAATTCTGCTAAAGTTGATATGTCACCAACGAAGCATATCGTGCGTTTGTAGGTTTGTATTCATTATGCTTTAAACTACTGCATGCACGAACTGCAACTATTTATGAAATCTGTCATAGGTTCAACTGGACCCAATTGAGCGATGACATTTTCATTTTAATTATATTGCTAAGTGTATATTTAAATTAAATCCTAAACTCCCTTGGCGGTAGCGGAATATGTTTGTTTTGCATAATAATCAACGTCTCAAATAATTATTATATTAATATAAATTAATATATATTTACTATTTAGTCTAATCTACTGCAAAGACAACATTAAACCGCTAAAAATAATAAATATATAATGTTATTGTCGATAGACCAAAATATCCAGAAAATAACTTTGAACAAATATTCATTGAAAAGCTCACAAGAATCGGCTTCTGTAGCCTGTACATTGTGAAGATAGAGATTTGCAAATGTTTCGAGATTGTAGCAGGTGATATTTTAAATCGATAATAACGCATGATATTGCACCTACAGATATACCGACGTTTGTCAGCATTCCGAATACCATCAGAGAATTTCCACCATTAACCATCATCAAATCGCCAACACATGTCCTAATCCATGTCATTATAAAGTCACAAAGTATAAAACATACGATCTTAATAAAATACGAACATATTGTAACAAATAACTCATGTATATCAGTATGGCAGCGAAAATCGTTTACAAAAATAATATGCAAATTACGTATTTGGGAATGGAAAAATAAAAGTAAGGTTACGATTATTTTACTCATTTCGATTTTCAATGCCTTGCCAGTTTAACTATAATTATTCAATAATCACTATTAAAATTCCAGAATAATCGTAGTTTTCCTTTCGATATACACCTTCTTTATCACTAATATTGGTTTTGTTAAGAATAAGGCTTTCTGGATAAATGTGCTCACTAATTGAATAAAAATTATTAGAATTAAATACACATATATCATCAATGTATCGAAACATATATTTCATATATTTATATTGTTTAGATTTAGTTTTTACACAGTTATGAACAAATTCATATTCTATAAAGCTTAAAAACAAGTCAGCTATAATTGGGCTACTATTACCACCCATTGGAACACCTTTTACTTGTCTAAATATAGATGTCCCTACTTTTAAATAATTTTGATTTATCAAAATATTTAAGGATTCTATTAATTCAATTTTATCCATATATTTATATTTATTTGATGGTTTAATTTTTGTTAGGTAGGCGTTATAACATTTTAACATTATAACATCATAACATTTTTGTTAGATAGGCGTTATGTACATTTAAACACACTAGATATACATATTGGATTTTTATGAAAATGTTTATGAACAGAGTAACGAATAAAACATATTAGAATTAAAATTAATCAGAATTAAAATTATAGATCATGAGCTGCTATTTCATCGTTTTCTGCCTCAATTCCTCGACCCAACATATCAGCTAAGCCAAATACATACTTATGATTAATTCCGGTATTGTAATTACTTCAATAGTTTCTGCTATCACCATGAATGTAAAAATTTAGAGTGTTATATCACTTAAGAGTTTAAATTTATTTGTATAATACTTTGCTGATTTATATATTTTATAATTTTTTGTTTAATTTTATTTTCCTAGTAAAACTTGATTAAACTTGATTATATAGTATCTTATTCTACTACAAAGTATATTATTTATTATCCATCCATAAAAATTTCACTAATGATTTTAAATTTATTTTTAATATTATGGTGTTGATTTATATATTTTACTATTTTCTGCTTGATGTTATTTTTATAGTAACCTAGTTTAAAATATGTATCTATTAAATTATTTAAATGATTTTGAAGAAAGCCAATATCATTACATATTGTTGCAATTCTTAAAATTTCATTATTTAATGTATTATATTTTATATTATATGGTATGCATGAATGCTCATGCAAAAATATGTTTCTTGTAAATTTAAATATGTCATCTTTACAATATAAATTAAAAGTAGTTTTAATTGATGCTAATTTAATTTAATTAATTTAATTAAGGTTTTAATTAATATCTAGTTATATCTAGTTTGATGGTATGCCTAAAGACGAGCTTTTTCCATGCCTAAAGTAGAGCTAGCGGCTGCTACACGTCCATTATTGTCTGAAATAGTCAACCTAGACATTAACGGGCTAATCACTGATAAATTACTCTTAAATTATTAAATATACAATCAATATTATTGATAGCTGTTGGATAGCGATTGTTTTCAATCTTCAGTTATGTACATTTCCCCGTTTCAATAGAAGGCAAACTGTAATACGAAGGATAACCTAAAATATGTTGAAATATTTTAAAATATGTTGAAACGATAATAATCTGAAACTATTTGCACGTAAATGCCAGTTCGTTTAAAGAATAATACGCTTAAAATCAGCAAAAAGTTGAAACTTTGTAGATATCCTAATAACAAATACCCAAAGGTATTTATTTACATATTTTACAAAAAATAATATTATTTTTGAAATGGAATGTAACTTGTTAATTTTATAATTTTTTAGTTAATCAAAATGTAATATTTTAATTAATCAAATAAAAAATATCAAATAAAAAATAATCTAATAAAATAGATTATTAGATTATCTAATAATTAGATTAATTAGATTAATCTAATTATTAGATTATTTCATTATCAAATAAAATAATGTCCGAAATTATAATAGAAATTATAAAGCCAAATTGAAAATCAACTAACATACCACAATTAAACCACCATATTTCGTATCTACGAATGGTGGACAGGGACTCATTGCAGCACAAAATATTAAATATAACGATGGAATTACAAAGAAAAGGTTGATAATATTGATTTTTGAAATTGTCCGCAACGGAATCAGTGATGCAAGTGCGTAGGCCCCGATTCTTAGGATGTTCACTAAATAGCAAAATAATCCATAAAAATAATTAATTTTAATTGATTTATTTAATTAATCAGTTAAAATTAATAAATTAATTGTTAATAATTTTAATTAATTTTTTATTTAATTTGTCCTTTTATAGTCGTTGAAGTCCAACTCATTTAAAAAGGAAATATATGTAATATATTGTTATAATAATATAACAATATATATTGTTATTATAATTTATTAATTTATCAATTAAACGATATGTTTGAGATACAACGCTGTCTTTTTTATAGAGCGTTTCATGTCCTAAATGAATGTTTCTAGTAAATTTACCCTTCACAGTTTGTTGCGGATCTATACATTTCATAATATTTTGCTTAGTATCCCCTAGGGGAAAACAGACCAGATTCGAAATTTTGATGACATTTTTTTTATTTTGCAGGTTGCTTAAATCCTAATTTATAAGCCAACAGCAGTACGCTACATTTCAGTATTGGTGGACTCCATCAGCTACTGATCAAATACTTTAATTCAGTGCAGCTGATCAAATGTTTTCTTATTTTAAAAAGTCAAGCTTTTTATAAACATAAGAGCTAGCCTCTCTCCTATGATAAAAGCTGACATCTAAATTCATTAATCCGTAATTTTAATTCTATTATTTTTCCTTGTTTACGGTCGTAGACTTTAAGTTTTAACTGTTATTCTACAAGTGCTTTGCATGCTTTTACGTTTCGTTCAATTCACGAGCAACTGGGCGAAGGGGAATGGTAAATAATTTTGTTAATATTATTATGAATTAAATTTAAAATTAAATATTTAATTAAAGGTTTATATTTAATAATTAAATATTAAATGATAAATTCGGCTGCATCTACTATTTTTTATAAAAGAATTGCTCTAAAATTGAAAATTGATCAATTTTGATGATTCAACTTTATATTTATAATAAGTTCCTTAACTTAATGTAATAATTTCTTGTTTACTTACTTAATATTAAAGCAATATTAGTAATTTTGAATCCATACGGTAGTAAAGAATATGTGTACAATGAATAGACTACGCCCCAGAGAAGAAATGAACTAAAGCATGTTTGGCCTTGAAGATACCAGTACTCACATTTGCTCAGTTGCTTATTATCTAAACCAGTTTCGGTATATTTTTTCATTTCGTCTTTCAATAGAAACAACTGCCCGTCAATTACGTCAAACGTTTGATCAACAGATACACGATTTCTTGTGTGCATTTTAGCTATTTGAGTAAAAGCTGGACAGTTTTCAATCAATATGAACGATACGAATGACGTCAGAAGGATGATTGCCAAAACAATAAAATATGTGGACACACTAAAGTGTGGGTTAGTATACTCTTCATTCAGAGTCCATATAGTCGTGTTATCTATCCCTCTAACTGTAGATACGTTTCTACAATAAGGGATAGCACCACCTTGGATAATTTTTAGTATCGCGGGAATCATACCCGTTAATCCCTCGCCAACGAAAAGCGCTCGAAGATAGACAAGCGGAAATTTTTTAACATAAGGGAAAAATATGACTGAAGATGAATTATCAACTATTCCTAGGATGGTTATTAAAATTAACAAAGCAACACTGTGGCTTTTACCATATATGATGACACTTGATTTCCAGAAAGCGGACAATAGAAGCATTGATATTACACCTAAGCCCAAAATAGAGTAGATAGCTAGATTTTCTTTCATATAAGATGGGCACAAGCTGTAAATCACTAAGATTATTATCGAGGCTATAAAAGGAACTTGTACTGCTGTGGATATCAATATTGTGATACTCCAGCCTTCCGGTAGATGCGGAATCATCAACGGTACCTCACACAACACACCCATAATGTCTATCCATGATCCCCAGCTAAAAACAATCAATGCTGCGAACAAACCAAAATTGGTATTGTTTGATTTTTTGAAATGGTCTAATTTCTTCATTTATGAAATATTTATTTCTCATCTAAACATCGCACACTTAATGCTCTAACTACATTTTACGACGCCATTTTACAGTTCAGTTCAATATTAGTCACTGGAACATAATGATGTAATCATGAATTGGAAAACTTTTGCCTGGAACAATATTGTGTTATTGCAACAATATATGCAGTACACCAAAATATTACGTGACTATTACAGCTACAAATCTAACACTATTCTGGAAAAATTGATTGTGAGTTATACAATGTTCTAATTAGACAGAATTGTAACAAACTGTCCAGATGGTTGAACAGAACAATCAAACCTCATGAGCTGGAATGTTCGAGTAAGAAACTCAACCGTCGATTTATGAAGTTTAGACGTAAGAATGTATGCAAAACAGACAACATAGTCAGTCTACCTAAGGTTTCCCTAGCAGAGCTCAAAGATCTGTTCTTTCCCTTGGTCTAAAATTTGTACATACACAACTCGAGTTCAATAGAATAGAATTTATGAATACACTTCGAAGCACCATGAAGGGCATGTTTACTAACATTAAGGATCAAAATATATGCATTTTGATCAAAAAGAGATCTTAAAAATGAAAATATACAAAAATACTTCGAAATGAAACCAAATGCTCGATCATCCGACTACAATTTGTCCAAACCAGAACAGAACGCACAGCTATCAAAGAACTGAGAAATATAAAAGACGTTTTATATACAAAAGCCAATAAAGGCGGTAAAATTGTAGTATGGAGGAAGAATGATTATGAATGCGAAGGTATGAAGCAATTATCGACAAATGCTTATGAAAGTATAACAAATGAAGAACACTCACTTATTGTTGAAAAGGTAAACTTGGGTATGAAGAAACACCTAAATAAAGGCATTGCAGATAAAAGTATTGTGAAAGACCTTCGACCTGGTCACATGTACTTATTACCAAAAAATACACAAAGATGTCCGGGAAGACAAATTATCAGCAATATTGGCACTACTACAGAAAAGTTAGCAAAGTGGCTACACCATGAGCTTTACCCCATCCTAAAGGAAACACACTCCTATATAGAAAGCACGGATGATTTTCTGCGTAAATTCCACGAATTAAAGGTCAAAATCCCTGATGATGATCTGCTAATAATGCTCGATATAGAGTCACTATAACATGCATAGACCAAACAAAAGGGGTGGAATGTATTTGCAAATGGTTAAAACAATTCCAATATACCGAACGAACGACTAAAATGTATACCGCCCTCCTGGAGCTAGTTCTACGATCAAATACATTTGAATTTCAAAATCAATTATTCGTGCAAAAGATCGGTACGGCGATGGGTAGCTCGGTTGCTCCAATATTTGCCAGCTTGTACGTAGCTGACATAGAAGAAACATACATATGCAACACAACCCTTAAACCAATGGTTTAGTGGCCCTATATCGATGATGTCTTTGCCATATGGACACATGATGCTGAGAGCTTACAAACATTCATCGATAACCTAAACAACATGAGCGAAATTCGATTTACACATTATGTCTAAAATATTACAGCTTTCCTTGACACAGAGATTTATAAAATAACAAATGGCTGAAAAACCACACTACATAAAAAGTTCACTGGTATCCGCACGATTTTACATTCGTGAAGTTGGGTCCCAAAGCGTATAAAGCACATGATAATCAGGAATGAATTTGTCAGAATTCGAAAAATCTGCTCCACGGATGATGAGTTCAAAAAGCATGTAACCTGCTGATACATGAGTTCTTCATACGAGGTTACAGAAGAAATATTGCCCGAAAGCAATAAGCAATTGTTCAGAAAAAAACCTGGACACGCTTCTCACTAAAAAATTAAGGATTGTGAAGAAAACTTGTTTTATATAGTCCTTCGACACCAACCGGCGCTCGAAAATCTCCACCTAAATATAAAGTCAACAATAAATGGTGTCGAAGCCGACTGTCAATTGTTCCTCCGAATTCTAAAAATAGCCTTCCGAAGCCCATACACACCTAAAGAACATGCTGAGGAATAAACATAGAGAGGTCTACGAAGAAACTAGTCTGCCATGCAAAGACAAACGATGCAAGTGCTTTGATGAAATGAGAAGCATCACTAAGATTGAAAGCACCGTCATAGGAGTTTCGTATAAAATAAAAGGCCGATGCAATTGCAAAAACAAAGGCGTCATATACTTATGTAAGTGCGATAAATGCCCCAAAATGTAAGTAGGACATACTGGAGGGCAGATGAACATCCGCGCACTCACACGTCGATCAGACATCGCCCACAAACGAGCAAAGAATGACGGAGCGGCGAAACACTGCATCCAAAACTTCGGACACACAATGCAAAAAACAATCATACAGACCGACATACAAGACACAGCTAAAAGGAAATCGACAGAACTGTATTGGATTGCACTACTGATGTCGGATAAACAGCTAAATTCGGAGCACATCTATCATTTACCATAAAGCCCGAATACTCAATGATTCACATCAAAATTCTCAAAATTCTTCCAGAGTTTGGAGAATTACTCAGTTAATAAAAGAACATAAATATTGCATGAAACAGAATTTTGCTATAAGAGAAATCCCGAAAGCTTTATAAAATAAATAAGTCTTTGTCTTGATTAGTTTAAATAAATACAATATTATCTATCTATTAATACCTATTATATATTTTTTAAAAATATATTATATAAAATATATTTATATAATATATAAATATATTATATATTTTTATATATTTTTATATAATATATATTTTATATTTTACATATTTGTACACTGTATATATAAGCGAAAAATATAAGATAAAAATATAAGTATAAAAATATAAATATAAAATATAAATATAAAAATATAAATATAAGCGAAAAATCGCTTGAAACTACATATATAAAGCTGCGATCCGGGATCTAGTATAGATTTGTCAATATACTTTCAGTTTAAAACTTGGTGAACCGGTAAATACCAAAAACAATATAATTTATTTCAACGTATTTTATTTTTATTTTAAGAGCTTAAGTACACAATTGTTCTAAAATAAATTAAATTGTTTTTGGTCTTTACCGGTTCACAAAGTTTTACCCTGAAATATATGTATATATAATAACGACCAGTTTGATTCCTTCAATAGAATACCGTATATATTGTGTTCTTCAAAAAACGAGCTAAGAGCAGAAAATATTCAGGTAACGTTTCGAATGTGCTTATTTAAATCTAAAACAGCAGAATAAAACAGTGAAATTTAAGTAAAATAAATCAAAAACAAAAATTATGTCACGTCAGTCCATCTATAGCAGTGATCCTTGTTAATACCTGGGTCTCTATCGCTCATTAACTGCCCAATCCACCTTTGTTCAAGTAATTTTCTTTTTGAATATTATTTTAATGTTAAAATAAACAATAAAATTAAAAGCTTCATTAGAAAACCATCTACTAAAATAACGAATAATAGCATAGAAAGGCAAGGTTGCTACACAAGTAAATGACCACGATGCAAATGCTGTAGGTAAATGATATAAGATAACAGGTTCTGTAGCAACATCAATAAAATACAGTATAATATAAAACAGCCATTAGACTGCACAACATGAGGCATTATCTACTTTGGCAGTTGCACGATATACGATGCTCAATATGTCGGCGAGACATGCAAATCTTTATGCGAAAGACTTTATAACCGCAGGGCAGATGTGAAAAAGGTGATTCATATCAAGATGCAATAGTACAACATTGTACATAGTAAAACTTAAAAGAAGACTGTTTTAAATACAAAATTATAAATACGCACCAAAATAACATTAAAAAAGAAAATTACTTAAACAAAGGTGGATTGGGCAGTTAATGAACGATAGAGACCAGGTATTAACAAAGATCACTGCTATAGATGGACTGGTGTGACATAATTTCTGTTTTTGATTTATTTTACTTCTTTTTAGATTTTACTGTTTTATGCTGCTGTTTTAGATTAAAAAAACATTCGAAACGTTGCCTGAACATTTTCTGCTATTAGCTCGTTTTTTGAAGAACATAATATATATACTATTTTGTTGAAATGACACTTTATCGTGAAAATAATCATAAATAATAATCTTAAATAAACATAATTTAAGCGACATGCTAAGCAATATATACAAAAATGTTTATTTTTTGCTGAGTGTGTTTAGATATAAAAATAAATATATTTAAGTGATATATTAAAGCAGTATATACCCTTAACTGACCCAGTATACCATATTGATTCCGTTGTAATATATTTTCAATATACTTGTAACAGTTTCTTAAGGTTCCAATGAATGAGAGACACTGATTCCTGTTACAGGCTAAATGAGTGTCTAGCGTTGTATTTCCTTTGATTTGGCATTGTCAGAGTTCATTGGATTACTGGTCGCACATAAAGCCAAGTAACCTAGATATTGTTTTTACCTGTGTTTAATCGAAGATGTTTGTAAATATAAATCGAATTTAGTGTGAATTTAGTTACTATGCTTTCCACTTATACAATTCAAAATTACTTCTGCTGTAAAATTCAAGGATCTTCTAAATACTAATACGAGACAAACCTGTTTCACAATATATTGATTAAAAAATAATTAAAAATAATTAATTATTAATTGCTTCCATCTATTAATGGTTTCTTAAACTCTATATCCCTAATGCTCATTCATTTTATCAAAATTAAGAGCGTTACACCTACCTTCCAAAACTGACATGTTGTTGAAAATGATGCATTGAATTCAAATGCTACGACTATTATCGTCTTGCTTCACTTATAATAATTAACGATGTGTTTGAGAGGCTTTTAAAAAGATTCTGCAAAACGAAGATCACGATATTCATTCTCCTGGATTTGAATATTTGTAATACGCAGAATATTCCAACATTTATTGCAAACTGAGATATTAGTGGGAAATTATTGCTGCATGTAATCTTTACTTCCTCTGATAAATACAATATATATAACATTTAAGAAGCAATTTGCATGAAAGCAATAAACTTTATTTAAATTACATCCAAAATGATAGGACTGTCGTGAAAAGACATTGTTTTATCAAATTAGTTAAGCAATTCGTCATTTTCAAGAAGTAAAAACTATTTTCAATTGATATTTTATACAAATTTTAAAATCCTTGAAATCAATATATTAATTAAACTTATATTATAAATAGAATGTTAACTTATTGCTTTCTGTTACAGTAGGATTAACCAAAAGGCTAATTTTATCGAATTAATTAATCTCTAAATTAACATCATTGAATTTAATTGATCTTTAATTATATTGTAAGTTTATGAGCACATAATGTCTGATTTCTAAATTAATGCAATTAAATGTCGGTAATTAGTTAATAGCACGCATAAGAGGATAGATTGAATTAGTAAACGTAAAATATTTATAAACGCATTTTACCTTATAATAATTCAAATAATCTGTTTTTAATTAATGTGTTAGATAAAATTGGGGTCATTAAGTTTTTTGGATTTAAAAATAAAGATATAGAAATACTTTGAGAATTTAAGTTTGTGGATACAGATACTAGTTGTTGGTAATCTCTAAACTTGTAACTGATAACTTGATACTTGAATACTGAGGTTATTTTTTATTAAAAATACTGATTTATAATTTTAAATTTAATGAATTATGATTTTATTTTATTGCCATTCTTATTATTTGACATCAGCTTAAAAACGAAATGTTTTGAGAAAGATTAAAACATTACATCGGAAATAAAAATGATTAAACATTAAAATATATATGAGGACAATATAGATACATTATGCAGTATTTCGTGAATAGATACAATACGTTATTAATTAGTGGAGATAGTGAAGTAAAAATAAATTATTTTATTTAAATATCGAGAATTTTCGATAGTCAACTGTACGATTTATCCTGATGTGTGCTATCCTAGTAGTACAATTTATTCTTATGATGATATCAGTTGATTATCGAAAATTCTCGATATTTTAATCAAATAATTTTTTAATTCACTCCACTGATTAATAACAGAAATTCTACCTATTAAAAAGTAAAAATAAAATTCGCATCGAAATTGGTGATTGATTATAGATTTGTTTCGGTATTGCTATCACTAGAATCGGAGTAGGCAATCAGACTATTGACAGACTGTACCTTCCGTTTTATTCGAGCAATGCCTTGCATATTACACAGGGTTCTCTTTTCCGCCTTAAAATTATCAGTTTCTGCAAGACGGTCTGGTTTGATAATCGATCGATTTAGCACATCGCTATGATTACCAATGCTCAAATCAGCCGTACTAATAATCACGACCTTGTTAAGTGTATGGTCGGGCATCGAATCGCTTTTATCTCTTTCACGTTTTAAAGTTTGCTTGGTGCGAGATTTTTGTATAAGATCTTCTAATTCTTTGTCATCCTCTTCCTCTTGTAGCTGTTTTAACACTCGTTCGTATTCCTCTTGGAAATCTGTGAGTGCTGACAAATCAACTTCTGAGTTCCTAGCGTTTTTGTTTTGCAGGTTTTCAAGCTGCTCCAGCGTTGCTATTTCTCTCCTTGAATCGCGCGTTCTGTTTTCCAACATTTTCATTGGATTTCCCGTCTCACTTTCTTTTTGGGCATCCTCTTCCTCTTTCTGCTTTTTTTCAGCTAGCCTTACGGATTCAAACATTCGAATGGCTCCATGTTCAAGTTCATAATCGGAATTTGCTGGATCAGTTTTAAAAGTGATTTCTGCTAAACACTTTGTACATTTAATGTAAAAACGGTATATTTGTATTCCTAGGTAAGTTGATCCCATAACGTCTTCTTTTCGGGCGTTAAATTTTTTGCCCTTGTAAATATATTCACCGCATGTTTTGCAGCGCATGTTGCAAGGTGCCATCAATCGTATTGTAAATTGACGATTTTTTGAACGTTTTACTCTTGGAAGCTTTGACGGGTCGAAATCCGGAGGGTAATATTTATTAAGAACCTTTCGTTCAGACATTATTGCCTATCTGAAAGGATGTTATTAGTCTACAAACAAGAGTTAAAAAAGCAAATTAAAATTTTAAAAATGTATGGAAGGAACTTTTTAAATCTACCAAAATATTAATTCTACGGCAATATTTTAACGACCACTTCCTTGTTAATAGGGCTTTGCCGTAAGCAGATCATTAGTTTATATAAATTTGACGATATGCTAACAATGACGTTTAGTGACAGTATCTTTTATTGTTTGAACACGCAACAGATTTATGTTGGCTATAAAATGTATATATATGGTATAAAGAACACATACTCCGTAATCTTAATTGATTATTGGATTCATGACAAACCTAAACTTGCTCTTTTGAAAGTTTGTTATGCATTCCACCCTTTGGCGAATCTAACCTTTTCAAACATGTTTCAGCACTCAAAGTGTTTGTATTAGGTGATTAAACATTCGCTTGAGCTGCCCTTCCGCTTCAGATTACCCCTCCCATTCATACTTGGCGGTAACCTTGACATCATTGCAACCCGTGCAGTTTCTCTACCCATGCTTCATTTAATATCTCAGATTCAGGTCTCTCTGACCACTTTTTATTTACCCTAAATCTTAAAAACTAACTTGCTCCCTCTCGAGCAACATGTCGATTGGGAGCAAGAACCTCTTGGTTCCAATCGACCGTAGAAATTTTTCAATCTTACTTTATTTCGATCCGCTATTCTTGGCACTTCTCCGGTAAGGCTAAATTCGCCTTCCATTTCCGTTAATTTTCTATTCTCTCTATTTGCCTCTGAATTCACAACAATTCTCGATTACATATTACCTCGCCGATTACACATTCGTAAGCGTTCTCGAAACGCCATGGTTTGATTCTGACTTTGTAATTTCTAAACGCTGCATCCGTCACGCTTCTCAGATCTATCTCCGTTTCCTCAAACGTGGTTCCACTTATGTTTCCTCCGAGTATCGTAATTCCTACATAAAAATTCATTGTTCCTATTAAACTCCTTCCAAGTAAGTGCACACTTTTCTAACAGAATAAGCTCACTTCTCGGACCCAAAGTCTACTTGACGAACTTTAAACTCACTCCTCTCACGCTCTGCAACGGCTAGTAACATCAATCCGAACTTGTTTTATTATATTCATATAAATCTACTAGCACTATATTATCTATCCCTTCAACTCTCCAATCATCGACTGCCTTAATACAATTCTGTCTTCATGGACTCTTCTATCTCATTCCCATTTCTTCCGACGAATTTTCAAAAGTCCTCCTTTCATTGCCCAACAAATCTTATCTGCCGACCCTCTCTTAATGTACTTACTTAAGCTTATTTGCCATTCGGTATATCTGCTTTTGACAACCTTGTTCAATTCTTCTATCCGCAGCGGCACTTTTCCGTCAAACTGAAAATCTGCTATTGTTCGTCCACTTCTAAAAGAACAATCTCTCGACAATTCACTTCCGTCCTCATATCGTCCTATATTTCTTCTCCCAAACTTATCAAAACTCTTTGAACGTTTTAAACTAAATCATGTTAATACCTATATTCTATCATCAAATTTATATCCCCCGTTTTCAATCTGCTTTTCGTTCTAATAATTCCACAGAACTAGTGTGCCACAAAGTCTTTGGTGATCTTCTACAATCACGAGAAAGCCTTGTATTGTCATAATTTCCACCAACATATCATATACATTCGATATTGTCGATCATTATATTCTTCTCTATCGGCTCCACCGTGACTATGGATTCTCTAACTCCGCTGTAGCCTGGTTTTCATCTTATTTATCTGACCGTTCTTTCAGTGTTCATTCAGCTTCTTCTGTATCTCAACCGTCTTCTCTCGCAAACGGTGTTCATCAAGGCTCACTACTAGGTCCCATTATTTTCACTCTTCTTCTCGGTGCTCTCTTCAATAACAAGAACAAAAAATATGTTATTCAATATGCTGGGCATATTCTTCTCCACTCTTATCAACTCTCCTAACAAATCGACGATCTTGCATCCACTTCCTCCACTTACCTCTTATCTGTCTCCAATTAACTTTTCTTCGCTTCACCTATTACTCAATCATGCAAAGTCCAAAATTATGTGAATAATTCCCTCTCACCTCAACATCAATCCTCCTTGCGTATATCTCTACTCAACTATTCCTGTCATTAATGATATCGATTTCCCCGGTTTCCACTTTGACCATAATATTTCTCTCAAGCCATTTGTTTCCGATAAAGTCCGCTCCTCGTTCTTGCTACTACGTAATATTTGCCGTATTCGTAGATTGGTTGGTTTTCGCTCCTGTCTTTCCCTTTTATCCTTTCTCTTATTTTCCCGAATCGATTATTGCTTTAGCCTTCTTTCGAACTCTCCCGAAATTACTCTCCAACCTCTCCAACGTATTGTAAATTCAGGAGATCGAATAATTCTACGTGTCCGTCGATTAGACCACATATCTCAACATATTTGCAATCTTTACTGCTTTTCCACAATTAGCCATCGTGTCCAGTTTCGTTTGATTATCCTGACCCATCGTGTGCTGCATCGCAATTCCCCTTCATACTTACATCTTCCATATCTCGATGAATCTCGTCCTGCTTCTTTATCCTTAAGATCATATCATTCCCATCTCCTCTACACCGAATTATTCGACAAATTGCCGCCTCCGTTCCTTCCATGTTGCTGCTCCTCTTGTTTGGTATTCGCTTCCTTCCTACATACGCTCGACTTCCTTGTTCATACTACCAAAAATTCGTCTGCGAGAATATTTTTTATCATTTTGATTATTTTTTGTCATTTTTAGTGGGGTTGTAAAGTGGGCTGTTGGTGAGCATTTGCCATTCAAAATAAATTTCTCCTTTTTAAATATTATTTAAACATTTTAAACATAAAATTAAACGAATAATTGTAAAATTTAAAATCCATCAAAATAATATAAAGAATAAATTTAACCTCTCAAGTGAACATTTTTATGGATGGATATTAAATAATATACTGTGTTATAATAAGTGGTGGTGCGGTCCGTTCCTCCTCGTGGTGCCACTGGATAACGCTTACTCTCTGTGAGCGTGAACCAAACGCGGACCTTACCGACGACAGGCATGCGGCAGCCGGTCGGGAAAACAATTGTCGCAACCATCAAACCATGATAAAGTTTAATCAAAATGACCCCGCCAATACTAAGGCGTCCTCTGTAGACGACGCGTTCAGGAGGTGCCATCCGGCCTGTTCGAAAAATTCACGAGGATGTGCGATCAGACAAGACCCGGTCTGTTCGGCAAATAAGCGAGGGTTCACGACGGAAGGACGACGCCGAGACGCAAGTGATCTGGCCCAATCATACGTACGAGTTGCAACGCTCAACGTAGGAACACTGACGGGTAAATCTCGAGAAATTGCAGCTGACCTAAAGAGGAGAAAGATTGACATTCTTGCAATACAAGAGACTAAATGGAAGGGCGGAAAAGCCAAGGAAATTGGAGACGGATACAAACTGTATTATATGGGAACTGAGACAGCACGAAACGGAGTAGCCATTGTCGTAGCAGAGAGACTCAGAGACCAAGTGTGCGAAGTGACGCGATACACTGGGAGGTTGATGAAGATTAAGCTGGCATTATGCGAAACGACCGTACACTACTTCTCTGTGTACGCTCCTCAAACAGGATGCACAGATAAAGAGAAGCTGGACTTCTGGGAAATGCTAGATGAAAAGATGGCAGAAGTCCCCGAAGAAGACTATGTGATCATAGCCGGTGATATGAATGCCCATGTTGGACAGACGGATGAGAGTGAATGTCACGGTGGATATGGCATAGGTGAGAAGAACGCAGAAGGGGAACAACTACTGGAGTTTGCAACTACGCACAACCTCACCATCACCAACACCAACTTCACAAAAAGGCCGAGCCACCTGTACACATATTACCATGGAACGGGCTCACAAATCAGGAAGTCGCAAATTGATTTTGTCCTGGTGAGGCGAAAACACAAGAAGACGGTGCTAGACACAAAGGTCATTCCATCAGAGACCACAGCGACTCAACATAAGCCACTGATATGTGACCTGAAAATTGAAGTCCCCCGTAAACCGAGGCCAGAACAAACAAAGACGAGCCGAATCAAGTGGTGGAAACTGAGGGAAGAAGACACAGTTGGAACAAAGGCAAAGCTGGCCCGGATAAGACTACCTAGCATACATGGAGTACAGGACACCTGGACCGCGTTGCGCTGCACGATCCACCTAGCTGCAAAGCACATACTCGGATCCACCAAGCCATGTCAAAAATACATCGACAAAGAAACTTGGTTTTGGACAGAAGAGGTCAAAGACGCAGTGAAGGCAAAGAAAAATTCATACAAGGCTCTCCGGATAGCACAAACACAGGAGAACAAAGATGAATATCACCGAGCGAAAAAGAAAGCAAGGAAACAAGTGGCTATTGCTAGGAGTAACCACCTAGATAACCTCTACCAAAAGCTCGACACTCGAGAAGGAGAAAAAGGCGTGTACCGACTAGCCCGTTCAAGACGGAAGAAGGCAGCAGACATCGAGAAGTTCCATGGTATCAGCAATGAGCAGGGAAAACTCATTATACACCCACAAGACGTGCTGGAGAGATGGAGAAGATATTTTAAAGCCATCTTTACAGAAGAGTTTGAACATCCACCAATATCAGAGGGGACTCCAAATCACACACAAGTCGATCCACTCAATGGTGCAGAGGTCAGAGAGGCAATGATGAAGATGAAGCCGGGTAAAGCCAACGGACCCGATGATTTAGCGGTGGACTTCTGGAGAATCAATCCGGATGAGTGGACACCATGGCTAACTAATTTTCTCCAGAAGATTGTTGACGCAAAAGAGGTGCCAGAAGACTGGAGTCGAAGCATAACTATCCCAATCTGGAAGCAGAAAGGAAGCCCAGCAGATTGTGAAAACTACCGCCCAATTCGTCTTCTCAGTCACACCATGAAAATCTTCGAGAGAGTGCTCGACAAGAGAATCCGTGACTCCGTCAAACTAAGTGTCAACCAGGCAGGCTTTGTGCGCAACTGTGGAGCCATCGATGCAATACACTCAGCCAGACTACTCCTTGAAAAGCACAGAGAGAAGAAGCAGCCCCTCCATGTAGCTTTTCTGGACCTTGAGAAAGCGTTCGACAGAGTACCTCATAAGCTTATATGGTACGCTTTGAGACGCAGAAAAGTACCGGAGGAATTGATCGAATGGGTGAAGATGTTGTACAAAGGAACGACGAGCAATGTGCTAACAGCAGCGGGAAAATCCAGAGAATTTCCAATCTCAGTCGGTGTGCACCAAGGATCTGCACTCTCCCTATTACTATTTATCATAGTTATGGACGTGATTACGAAAGACCTTCTAAGACAAGCACCATGGACCATCCTGTATGCCGACGATGTTATGCTGGTATCTAAAGACAAACATGACCTCGAGCAACAAGTTCAGCAATGGCACGATCGCCTGGCACAGTTTGGGTTGAAACTGAACACAGCCAAAACAGAGTACATGACGACGAACCAGAACGAAGATGTAAGCATATCAGTTAATGGCGTGCTTCTGCCAAAGACAACTGCGTTCAAATATCTGGGATCAGTCATCTCCAGCACAGGAGGAGTGGCAAAAGACGTCACCACTCGCATCAACGCAAGCTGGACAAAATGGAGAGCAGCCACTGGAGTTTTGTGCGACAAACGCATGCCAGACAAACTTAAATCGAAGTTCTACAGAAGCGTAATACGGCCTGTAGCAATGTACGGTGCTGAGTGCTGGGCAATGACAGCAGAAGCAGAACGTAAGCTTGGATGCATGGAAACCAAAATGCTAAGGTGGATCGCAGGAAAGACTCGCCTAGATCATGTCCGTAACGAAGACATCCGCAAGCGATTTGGCGTAGCACCCATAGCAGACAAACTGAGAGAATCAAGGCTGCGATGGTATGGACATGTAATGAGGGCAGACGTGAACACATTAGCGCAGGCACCATTTCAAATCGAGGTCGACGGAAAGAGACCAATAGGAAGACCACAGAAAAGATGGATGGATACCCTTCTTAAGGACATGAAAATGGTCGGACTCACGCCCAAAGACGCAGTAAAGAAGGCATTTTGGCGTCAACGATCGTGGCAAGCGGACCCCGTCATACGGGATAAACGCTAAGAAGAAGAAGACTGTGTTATAATAAGTGAAGATAACTCTTGATAAACACATTTTATCATATGAAATGCATCATTAACATGTTTTTGGCCCCCAATGTTATCTTGAGTTTCGGAATAGGGACAAACGCGATAACATAGCAGTTACTTCTAATTACTTTTATTCTTTATTATAATATATGATACATTATCTATATATTGACCTGTTCGTAAAGTTCGTTTTAAGATTAGAATGCTTTAATTTTTAAATTTACAGTCCAAAATACGTTTTTTATAATATATATTTATTTGCCCAGGAGTTCTCATCGATGTTTTGCTCTTCGCGGACATTGCGTAGTTCTGAATCAGAAAAGGGTTCAGATGCATTCGACCGATCTAATCTGTCGTTTTGTGCTGACGATGTTTTAAAGCGTCTTTGTAAATTAAAACCGAACATCGCTGCCAGTCCGGACGGACTTCCCTCAATTCTTTTAAATAAAGTTGCTTCTCAAATATATTTATGTTTTCTGTATGTTTCAGTTTTTTATTCTCCAATCTTGAATTCCTTCGCGTTGAAAGGAGTCCATTGTAGTTCCAGTGTATAAAATTGGAGATCGACAAGTGTGCAAGAACTATCGCCCAGTAGCCTTGACATGTATTATTGAAAAGCTAATAGTCAAAAACATATCCTGTGATTTGGTAAGCAACAGTAAACTCACTGACACACAACACGGTCTCAGACCAAATAGATCAACAACAAGTAATCTTTTGGTTTCTTCCAACGCATGGCAGTCTTCATTAGATGGACGAGTTCAATATAATGTACTTTTTGTAGATTTCTCTCATGCTTTTGATTCAGTCCCGCATGATCGACTCATTCACAAATTGAGGTCACTTAGTGTTTGTCCTATGTATGTCGCCTGGATTGCAAATTGCTTGAGTTCACGCTCTTTCAAAGTACGTGTAGGTGCAGATATGTCCACCTCATTCGTTATTCATTCTGGCGTTCCACAGGGTGCTGTTATCTCCCCACTTCTTTTTATTGTCTATATCAATGATCTCCCATCTGTAATTCGTTCTGATGTCGTAATGTATGCTGACGATGTTAAGATATGGCGGCCTATTAGATACGGAAGGGACATTAAGATCCTTCAAGATGATCTGACATGTCTAGAAAAATGGCCAGCGGAAAATAGTTTGAGGGTTAACCCCTCTAAATGTGTGCATATGTCCATTGGTTCTTCACTAAACTCATCATATCAGATAGGTTCGATTCAGATAGGCCGAGTGGGTGAATTCAAAGATCTTGGTGTGATGATGACCAGTAGCTTAAAAACTAATGTCCACACTAAATATATTTGTAATCGAGGCTATTGTGTTTTATGGATGTTTTTCAAGTCTTTTGATCGGATAAGTCCATCAATGTTCAAGCGACTATTTTGTTCTTATATTCTTCCCATCCTCGAATACGGTTTACCTGTAACTTATCCAGACTTTAAGGGAATCCAGTGACATTGAGAACTTGTTACGTAAAGGGTCACGAATGATTTCGAATTTCTCCAATTTGAGATATGCTGAACGTTTGACATCTCTACGTGTCGGCACATTGAAATATCGCAGATCGGCCATTAATTTTTCAACTGCAGTCAAAATTGTTTTCGATGGCTTCGGTGGTCTCTCTAGCTTATCCGTGAATGATAGACGAGAAACTCGTGGGCATGTGTGGAAACTAATAAAGCCAACTACAAGAATTCCTGTTCACCATCGATTTGCAACCAGGGTAATTAACGTATGCAATGCACTAATGTGCTTTGATATCTCTAGTAGTATATCTAGTGATGTTATTAAGAAAGCCATCGAAGCCGAGAGAAGGAATTTGCAACTACTATTTGATTGAATTTTTTTGTTGGTTTTTTATTTTTATTTTATCATGTTTTGTAAGCGACACGAGCTTGTAGCTCATTTGCTTCTGTTTGTTATAATAATAATGTAGAGGAAATTTATTAGGGCACTGATAGATTATTAGGGCACTGTAATTTTTGTTTTTTTTTTTCAAAAAAAGCAAAAATTACAAATAATAAATTGTGTCTAAGTCTTGTCTATCGCTCGTCCACGCAACCGTGCCCAGAACGTAACTAGCGTTACCGCGTTGGATGGCAACGCTCAGCCTCTGCAGCAGGAAATCCGTGGACCGCCGCTTTCCGCTCACTGCTGCTATCCGGCGACCTATTTCGTGCATTAGGCCTTCCGCCTCTGGGCCCAACGCACCAAGCGTTTCCACGGCGACCGGCACAAAATTGTAGATCGGTGTCAGGCAGACATATTTGCTGCGTTTCTGGTCCTCTTCTCAACTGGCTACCGCTCCCGGTGCGGTCACAGCTGTATTTGGATGACTCGGTGCCAAGGGGTCTGGGCATGTGAAGTTCCAATTCAAACACCTGCCACTTGACCATGGAGTCAGTGACAATCCATTCGACCGTCTGTCATCATGTTGCGCTAGTGACTTCGGCTCCAGACGCGATGGGATTTCTGTCGACATCAGTGCACGCTTGATGAAATCGTTGACTGCGCTGTGGCGTGACAATCTGCCGACGAACTTGTGGCAGCTTAGCCCATGTCGTCCATACATGGGCTAAGCTGCCACTAGGCGCAGGGCAATGGCGATGCGTAGTGACGAGTCGTCGAGTCTTGTGCCGAGCGACGAACAGGGACGTGTGTGAAGGAAGACCCCGGAATGAGGTGCAGTAGTCAAAACACGTAGTTTGATTTAAGTTATCTTATTTGAAATATAATTATATAATTACCATAATAAAAAAAAGTTTTTGAGATAATAACATACAATCCTCAATTTCACATCGTCATCACGTTTCACTCGGCTTCCGCTAATTTTGTAACAATTGATATTAAAAAAGTTTGAGAGATAATAACATACAATAAATAACATACGATGCGTCAGAAAAGTAGAAACTACATCAATATTTTACGCAAATTACACGTATTATCTCATGCCAGTGGATCGGAATCCTACACGAGAGAATGACGCCGCCCCCAGTCTGGTCAGGAAAACAAATTATGAATCATCCTGGTATATTCGGGATGATATCGTGTCGGAAAAAGGGTAATGCAGCGTGTGTTGTCGATTTTTCTGCTTAACTTCTAAAGGACGACTACGCCGACATGGCCAATCTCCCGGCTGTCCCGGTTCTGGTCAAACACTTACTTCCATCAATAATTCAGCATCACTTGATGCTCAAGTTAACAACACACTTTCAGGACGATACCAGTCCGGTTGGTTCGACGGATTCCCAGATCTGCAAGCCCTCAGGTAGCTACAACTCTTTCGAGCATACTCTCTGATATTGGTAGGGACTACCAGAAGGAATATGCTTGGATTAAACTGTTGATGTTCGCAAGAAATGTTATTAGCGTACCTGTAATAACTGAGAAAAAATGCAATCACAGTTTGTCTCATAAAATAAAAGAGGCCTGTCTCAAATTCGTTGATATGACATTCTAGTCAGTTGATGACGCTGTGATGCGAAAGCGCGACAGACTAGGTAATTAAATTAAAGTAAACGGTCGCGAGGCCAATAGAAATCTTTGTCGCATAGTTTCGGAAAACTCGAAGATGGCGATGTTCACGGCGCAATCAAATTAGTGAGCAGCGATGATGGAATAGTGCAATTCGACGTAGAGTTTTGTCAGAACTAAGGTCCAAAACCCCCCACGAACTAACCAATATAGGTGGGCAAATACGCAAGTTCAAATTCACAGTGTATCACCTTATGCCTTCCCTGTTGTCTCTACGGACATCGTGTTGTCGGCTCTTCGCTCATTTCCCAATGCTTCCTCAAGTGGATTTGATGGTCTCAGTCCACTACATCTAAAAACACTGACTGGTCCATCGTGCGGCCTCTTAGGTTATCGTCTAGTTCAATCTTTGGCCGAATTCATCACCGCTTCCTAAAAGGTTGTGTGCCGAAATCTATAAGAAAATTTTTCTGCTGCGCTAAACTGATGGCATTACAGAAACCTAATGGCGGTATTCGCCCGATTGCTTGGGGTTTTACGTTGCGCCGCTTGGCAGCAAAAATTGTCGCACGTTGTCCATCAAGCGATATTCTAGGTGAGTTCGTGCCTCGACAATTTAGCGTTGGAATACCTCGAGGTGTTGAAGCTGTGACTCACGTGTTTAGATACTTTATCGCGAACGTCTTAGTTCCTGGAGTTGCGCTTGCCAAGTTAGACTTTCATAACGCGTTTAACACCGTCAACCGTGGCCACATGATTGAAATGGTTCGCAGGAAGCTACTAGCTTACCTTTAATTCGTCAACTTGTGCTACGGTGGTGATAGTCAACTTTTTGCCGGCACATCAATAATTCCGTCAGCCGAATGTATTTAACAAGGGGAACATCTCGGTCCCCTACTTTACTCGCTTGCCGTAAACAAAGTTGTCGAACTCTGACAGTCACCGTTTTGCGCATGGTATCTCAACAACTTTATTTTGGGGGTGACTCTGATACGATTTATTCGGATGTAGCTTACATAATTGCTCAGGGGACGAGAATTGGACTTACATTAAATCTTCAAAAGTTGAGGTTAATAACCCGTGATCCTAAGGATCAAATTCGATTGTTGGACTTGATTCCTTAATGCATTCTGACTGATCCCAACAACGCTGTCATCTTGGGACTCCTTTTGGAAGCGATTTGGCGAACAATGAAACCGTGAATCAATGCGTATCGCTTTTCCAGAACACTGTCAAACGAATGATCGATATATCTAGACATGATGCCCTGTTTCTGTTGCAATGTATCTTCAGCATACCAAAGATTTATCATCTTCTACGCTGTGCTCCTTGCTCTTCCTGTTCGCTATTGAAGCATTACGACGAGATCCTAAAGTATGCTCTGGCCAACATATTAAATTTATATCTGGATGATATAGCATGGCGACAAGCAACTTTGCCAATTGACTTTGGTGGTTGAGGTCTACATCGCAGTGAAGTTATATGACTGACGGCATATTTGTCCTCAATCGCAGGCACGTCGGTTCTCGTACAGGCATTGGTGGGATCAAACGTTGTAGCAGCCAGCGGAGTGGACTGCTCGGATTTCCAAAATGGCGTGCGCAGATGGGTGGTTTTGTGCGAGGGAGAGTTGCCAACAGAAAAACAAACAAAAACGTTGGTCTCGTCCCATGCACAAATTCGCTAGTAGTTCAATATTATTGGAAGCCGATTCTGCTAAATGTCGAGCTAGACTGCTCGGAGCGGTAGGCAGGGACTCGGTAGCTTTCCTGACGGAACTTCTAATCTCGGCGGTTGGCACCAGATTGGACGATGTATCCTTCACAATCACCGTGGCCCTATGAATCGGTATCAAATTTAACGAGGAATTCACATGTGGATGCTGAAATACCAGCGACGCATTGGGCTTGCACGGTCTGGACTGTCGAAACAGTAAATCCCGGAACACTCTACATTCCGAGTTGAGCCCCATAATTCGAATGACTTCGTCTTCAGCGGGGATACCTTTTCGATTAGAGCCGGTTGGATTGTGTAGCAGCGATGGCAAGCGACTGGATGGAGGAACTTTGGTTCTTTGTAAGAACTAAGAACGAAAAAATACTAATTTCGACGCTATCTGCATAAATCCTCTAGCGGTGAGTTACGAGGATAGACTAGTTTTTCGGACCGGTGAGGTAGCCGCTTTTGCAGAATTCAAGAAAGAAAAGTACAATGAGATCGATAATAGGATCTATACATTCGTTCCAGTAGCTGTTGACTCCTTGGGTGTCTTTTGCAAGGATACCTTGTATTTTATCGAAGAGATCGGAAAGATAATGTCTGGGATCACAGGTGAAATTCGATCAACAGCTTTCCTTATGAAGAGATTAAGCGTATCAGTTTAGCGAGGCCGCTTGTATACTCGAGTGCCTAAGCGATCAATCGGTTACCGATTTTTTGAAGGATGAAAATGCGTGTGTTAAGAACTACAATCATAATGTATTTTAATTGATTATTATTATATACAGAGCGTTGACTGAGAAGGCCGTTTTGCCCGCTCATCGTACATTACAAAACATTAAACAAACATATCAATTTCAACCAAACCAAGGATAAGAACTTCCAATGTTGCCTTGATCAGCGTGTCTTATCCAAGTGTTAACCATAGCTTTGAATTGGCTCAATGATGACGCAGTCATGATGTCGTGAGGCAATGCGTTCCACAACTTTCTCACTCTGCGTGACAATCGAGATACCATTGTCGACCTTCCAATTTGTCTTGCGCGTAACGCGAGAGAATGACCCCTGCGACTTTGTCGGACATTCAATTTAACACATTCACTTGGGTATCAATCTATCCCCTTTACTATAGACCACATCGCAAACAGATCCAGGACGAGTAGTCTGGTTTGCACTGATATCATGCCTATTGAAGTTAAACTATCGCTATAACTCATAATTTTAAATCCTCTAACGAGCTTGCTGCCACGACAAAGAATTCTCTCCAAATCCCTCATTTCACCTCTTGTAGGAGGGAATGATGCCTGGATAGCATATTCGATATGAGGACGAACAAGCACATAATATAGCCGAGCAAAACACTGATGAGATATTGACAAAAAACAAGTTTTAATTAGATAAATCATCCTTGCTAAATAGCAACGTCTACAGTATCCATTCTAGTTTTAAGTGACGATTGCATAAGTATGCCAAGATCACGAACCTGATTGGTCGAAATGATACTATATGTCCCGACACTATACAAGGAAGACACATTAGACCTGCCGAGACGAATGTGTGAGCACTTGAAAAAGTTTAACAATACCCCAGTATTAACACTCCATGTATAAACCCTGTCAGTCTCACGCTGTAAGCGGATATGGTCATCTGCAGATATGACCTCACACCATATTTTGATGTCGTCAGCAAAGGCTAAACACGGACAATGGAGCTGTGTGAGTAAACTGTTCATGAACATGTTAAACAATAAAGGTCCTAGTACAGAACCCTGAGGAACTCCATACGTAATTAAATGTGGTGAGGATAAGGTACTACCAACTCGTACTCTGAAAGATCTGTTAGATAGAAAATCTCTAATCCATCCTATAACTGAGCTATTAATGCCATAGCTGGCCACTGTTTTAATGAGGAGACTATGGGTAACACGATCAAACGCACCACTAAAATCGAACAGAATGACGTCAACTGCCTTTCCTTGAGACAGATTTTATCCAGGCCTCACGGGCAGACAAAAGCTTTGTAAGGCAAGAACGTCCTTTTCTGAAGTCATGTTGCATAAAGCTATGCTGACCTGATATGCCTAACTGTCTGAATATATGTTCGTGGATGATCCTTTCCAGTACCTTACCCAAATGACTTGTAAGACTTATAGCTCGATAGTTGTCTGCTATCCTCGGGTTCCCCTTTTTGAATACCGGCATCACTATCGCACTCTTTCATTCAGACAGTACCTTCATGCTATCCAGAGATGCCTGAAACAAGCTAGTGACCGAAGGAGCCAAATGTTGACTCAACACCCTGAGTAGATGCGGATGAATATCATCAGGACCTGAATAAGATGAAGACGACAAATGTGATAACCTCCAAGCCACATCATCCACATTGAATACAATGGGAGCACTAATGCATGTAGGAAAACTGACTGACTGAACACTATCTTCTATGGTCGAACTAGCATTATGTAGGGCAAATGCATTAGCAAACTCATTAGCAACGTCAGAAGGGGAATCAAGCAACTTGATTCCCATTTGATGATAATCTAGTGATTGCACAATAAGTATGCGTACTTTGACGATCATATGACCAAAAGCGTTTGAGCGAGCTATTTAAATATTGCACAATTTGGTTCTCATACTACATACGTTTCTTAATTCTGAGGCGTTTATATGCATTGCGAGCAAGTTTGAATTGAGCAATCAAATTACCTTTGTGTCTACACAAAGGTAATGTTTACTTTCTGAACAAAGTGTTGTGTCTTTTGAGAGCTTCACGTAGACTACTGTCAAACCACGGAGGCTTCTTATGAGAAGTTTTACGTATTAATCTACGAGGAGCAAAATAATCAGATATACGAATTAGTAAATCTTGAATGAAATGCCAACGTTCCTGGCTTCTAACATCACCACACTCAAAGTTCAAAGAGGACACAAACTGTTGTAGCATCTCAACATCAACATGATGCCATGATCTATTCGTCAATGAAGGTTCGGCATCTATTGCAATAATATCTGAAGCTATAGCCAGCTTGAACACCAAAACACAGTGATCACTTCCTCCTATTGGAGGATTGTGGGATAGGTCACATATCTGACCATCTCTTTGAGAAAATACAAGATCAAGTATAGAACGTACGCTATCAGTGTCAAATCTAGTAGGAGCAGATACATGCTGAATGAGTAATTGATTACATACCAAGAACTCCCATAGATTCTTATCCTCACTGAAACAGTTACCAATAATACTGTTGCCATCTTGATCAATCATCAGGGTCGGTAGATTAAAATCACCAATTAAGATGAAGGAGTGATCACGCCTACTACAAGCTCTAGCTAAAATATGCATCAGCGCATCATCTAAAATGGCTGATTTGGGTGTTTGATAAAGAACACCCAATGAAACGTGGATGCTATATATAACAAGATCAACTATTAAGCACTCACAAGTTCCTTCTCCATTTGAGTATCTTACTATATTGCTCATAACGTTCCTATCCTGAACATAAAGTGCTACTCCACCACCCCTCTTAGGAGGGCATCTATCTGAACGTAATAATTGATAACCTGGAATATATACTACGTTATCAAGAATGGCATCGTGTAACCACGTCTCAGAAATAGCCAACACATCAGTATGCATATAATGCGTCCAAACTCTAACGTCATCAAGATTCGAAATTAAACTACGAATATTATTAGTGTATCCAATGATAGGAGAACGTTGAGACGTGCAACCCTGAGAATGCACATCAGCATTCGGAATCAAACAATAGAAGCAAATTAGATCGCCCTCGTTACGAGTGGACGCCAACGCACAAACGGCCTTTTCCGGACAACTCGAAAAGCCCGAATAACTAGGTTATCTTCTCCCTTCAAAATGCGACGATTCAAGTCAATCCTAGCTTCCCTCATCATGCTTCTTTCCTCCATCGAATAATCAGGACGGATAATTAAGATAATTATTATGATTAAACGATGTGCACTAATAGTTTTTACTATTTTCTTGGTAGTTAAGTCTATTATTTATGCTTTCTTTAAATGATTATATTTTATTTGTTTTTAATTTTAATAAAAAATCAGACCTTGATTAAATATAACTATTTAGCATAGTAACAACCTATCTTAAAGTCTTTATTTAGGAAAAATATTCTCTGCTCTTTAATAGTCAAGAAACTCCCTACAACTGCATATTTTAGAATAGGGAACATTTCTTCCGGATTTTAATTAGTGTTGACGTTGAACGCATCAACTCCCCTGTTTCAACAGTATACATTATCTGCTCTTGATTTTCATCTACCCAAGTAATACACCTACTTGTGGATTTATTACGATTATATTTTGAAAATACAACTCAGTCTAGGGTTAACTTTCAACAACCCGGTTCTTTAGAGTTATTATCCCTCGTTTCTATGTTATTTACAAGGTATACTGAAACAGGTATTTCCAGGGCACCTGACGATATATTCCGTATGTGGGTATTATTATTAATTGACAACAAATTGAGCCGAGGCTCTTTACAAGTTGCTTCACAAAATAAAAAGAATAAAAAGAATAAGAGTCAATTTGTCCCTCCCTCATCAGATGAACTACTGAAAATCCCACCGTTGTCTTGAGAAGGAAGGGTCATCATCCAGTAGGGCGCAAAAACTTGAAGCAGTAGACGACAAAACGGTCGCACTCTGAAGCGAATTCCAAGATCGTACGACTCGTTTGGCAAAGCAGGAAACTGCATGCATGTACCTTTGTGTTCTCATCATCAGGGGGTGTCCGCGAAGAGAAGGTTGACCTCTCAGTTGCAGTAGATGTGACAGTGGAGATCTTTAGTATGCAGAATTTTTTTAACAAGAGAGAGATCTCGCTTGTCAAAAATATATCGCAGACAAGGTATATTTAATATCTGGAGGCGTTTCCCGCAGCCAAAAATTTGCAGCCCTGAGGCTAATTTAGTTGTTGATCTGAACACTTTTTCCAATGCACGACGCTCATAAGTAGTTTCGGGATAACAAGCTGGCGATGCGTATAAGATATGGCTTAAGAAAAACGCATTTGCTAAGGTATGGTAACATACCGCTCCAGCAAAAAAAGGAGAAACGCTAGAGAAAATGAAAAGATACATGTGCCGTCATTGTTACCATTGAAATTTTGATGATTATTTTTTATCCTGCATGCTGCTTAAATCCTATCCATAAGCCAACAGTAGTGCACTACATTTCAGTATTGGTAGACCTCAACGTCTACTGATCCAATAGATCGTTTCACGTTTTGGTTCTTTTAATGTCATATGATCACTCGACTCGTCTGCTTTTATCGGCAATTAGATTTAATGAAAGACGTTATTTAACATTTTGCAAATTTGATTTAAATCATTTCGGATTTTAGATTAAATCAGCGTAGGTTGTGGAAGGTTTTACCTGTAATTTGAAAACCTACATATTTATGCAATTGTTATTTTCATTAATTGCTATTGACATGCAATTTACTCGTAAATTTCAGCTTGATAATCTTGATTCCTATTGATTTTAATCTTTAATTCCAGCTGCATTTAATTCAGGATAAACTGAATTAAATGCAGCTGGACTAAGCGAGCTGATAATGCAGCTCGCTTAATACATTTTAAATGCTAATGAAAGACTTTTTTATCTTACATTTTGCAAATTTAATTGAAATCATTTAAAAGTCATTAAACTGCAAGAGATTAAAATTATTAATTATATCAAATCAATTAACTGAGTCTACGTATTTAATATAATTATAAAATTAAAAAATAATAATCCTTAATCAAAATTTTGATTAAGATGAAGAAGTGATCACGCCTACTACAAGCTCTAGCTAAAATATGCATCAGCGCATCATCTAAAATGGCTGATTTGGGTGTTCGATAAAGAACACCCAATGAAACGTGGATGCTATATATAACAAGATCAACTATTAAGCACTCACAAGTTCCTTCTCCATTTGAGTATCTTACTATATTGCTCATAACGTTCCTATCCTGAACATAAAGTGCTACTCCACCACCCCTCTTAGGAGGGCATCTATCTGAACGTAATAATTGATAACCTGGAATATATACTACGCTATCAAGAATGGCATCGTGTAACACGTCTTAGAAATAGCAACAATAATAATCTATTTAAAGTGGCAAATGCGTGCCAACTGTACGCTTGCAAGGCTCCGTATTAGGCCCTATGCTTTTATCTCATCTTCTTGGTGATTTGTCTTCGATTTCTCATAAATTTAACTTCCATGTGGACTTTCCAGTCCACAAGGCTCCGTATTAGGCCCTATGCTTTTCTCTCTTCTTCGTGGTGATTTGTCTTCGATTTCTCATAAATTTAACTTCCATGTTATGCAATATGCTGATGACATTCTCATCTATGCTCATGCACCTGTTTATCGTATTCACGATCTTAGTGTTTCTGCTTCCAACTGTCTTGTCTCAATTTCCAATCATCTTTCTTCCCTTCGCCTTTCTCTGAATCCTGATAAATCCAAAATTATGTGGATCCTACCTCGACGCCTCGGCTTCGAACCTCCCTCCGTATCATTAAATTCTACAATTCTTCCTATCGTTGATAATCTCGTTTTCCTAGGCTTCCATTTTGACAACCGACTTTCACTTAAACCTTTCGTTAGAGATAAAGTACGCTCATCTACCTTGATACTCCGCAACCTCCGTCAAGTTCGTAGATTGATCGATTTCCCTTCTTGTATGACTCTCATATCATCTCTCCTTTTTTCTAGACTCGATTATTGTCTTAGTCTATTTTCCAACTCACCTAAATCTACTCTTCTTCCGCTACAACGCATCGTCAACGCAGCTGTCCGAATTCTCCTCCGTCTTCGTCGTGTTGATCATACATCCTACCATCTTGCTTCTCTCGATTTGCCTACAATTTATTGTCGTGTTCAAATTCGTCTTCTTATCGTTGCTTTCCGCCTTGTAACTTTTCATACCTCTTCATTTCTCAACCTTCCTTTTCTTGATAATTCTCGTCCTGTTTACTGTTCCTTGCGTTCCTGTAATTCCCTTCTTTTACATGTCCCAAACTACTCTACCTCCTTTGGACTCCGCTCCTTCATTGTGGCTGCTCCTCTATCGTGGAACCATCTGCCCATTCATACGCTAATCAACTTCCTTGCCGTGCTTCAAACGACAAATCCGATCCCATTTAAACAATTTATCTACTTGACTTTTTCATTTTTATTTATGGGACTTGTAAGCGTACAGCTTGTACGCATTTGCCACATTAAATAAATTTGTATTATTATATATTACTAACTAAAAAAACATCAAACGCCATATAGATAAATTTCTTAAATTGTTTAAATGAGATCGTATTTTGCGTTTGAAACACGACATTGAGGTTGATTGGCGTATATGAATGGGCAGATTATTCCATGAGAGAGAAGTAGGTACGAGTAAGGAGCGGAAGCCAAAAAGAGGTAGAGTAGTTTGGGACATGTAAAAGAACGGAATTACGGGAACGCAGAGCACAGTACACAGAACGAAAATTGTCGAGAAAAGGAAGGTTGAGAAATGAAGGGGTATGAGAAGTTATAAGGCGAAAAGCAATGATAAGAAGACGAATTTGAACACGACAATAAATTGTAGGCAAATCGAGAGAAGCAAGATGGTAGGATGTATGATCAAAACGACGAAGACAGAGGAGAATTCGGACGGCAGCGTTAATGATGCGTTGTAAAGGAAGAAGTGTGGATTTAGGTGAGTTGGAAAATAGACTAAGACAGTAATCAAGTCTTGAGAAATGGAAGCCTAAGAAAACAAGATTGTCAACGATATGAAGAATTTTGGAAATTAATGATACGGAGGGAGGTTCTAAGCCGTGGCGTCGAGGAAGGATCCACATTATTTTTGATTTATTAGGATTCAGAGTAAGACGAAGAGAAGAAAGATAATTGAAAATTAAGCCAAGACAGTTGGAAGCAGAAACACAAAGATCATGAATACGATATGCAGGTGCATGATTCCATCTCTGATCCTAGTCTATCCGATCACTTTCTTATCACCCTTGATCTCACTCGCAACCACACCCCTCCTCACACACCTACAATTCTACGTCGCCCTTGGAGAAATCTTGACATCTCCCTTCTCCGCTCTGCCTTACTCAAATCGTCTATATCATTACCCACAATAACATATTCATCTTCTCACGATTTCGCCTTTCTTTTCGACTCTGAACTCACATCTATTCTCGATATTCTCTTGCCCTTCAAGTCTGGCCCACACCGTCGCTTGCACCGTGCCCCATGGTTTGACATCCAATGCCTACTCTCAAAGCGTCAACTCCGCCATGCTTTTCGAGTCTATCACCGCTCTCTCAGACGCGATTTCCGCTCGATCACTCCGTCTTTCCGTGATTCCTATCTTGCTCTTCGCCGGTCTCATCTCAACCTACTACGTACCAAATGCAACTCCTGGTGGCAGCATAAAATCATCACTTCATTCAACTCTAAGACTCTCTGGCATACTTTTAACTCAATCCTTGCTCGTTCCTCGTCGCCGTGCAACATCAATCCCTATGATTATTCGTCATTTCTCCAGACTAAAATATACACGTTGCTCTCTCACACCCCGGTCTCCATCCTATCCCACTCTGCCCCGCCTAGCATTATCCTTCCGGAACTCTTTCATCTTCTCTCTGTCTCAGCTACCGAAGTATCATCTGTCCTCATGTCCTTGCCCAACAAAACCTCACCTGCCGATCCACTGCCTACTCACATATTAAAATCCATATGCTCATCGATATCCCCATTTCTCACAACCTTGTTTAACTCGTCCATCCGCAGTCGTATTTTCCCTTCACACTAGAAATCCGCAATCGTTCGTCCCCTCCTTAAGAAACAATCGCTCGACCCCTCCCTTCCTTCTAGCTATCGCCCCATTTCACTACTCCCCACTCTTTCTAAGCTATTAGAACGCCTCATCTTAATACAAATCAACGCTTATCTCTCCTCATCCAATCTGTACCCTCCTTTCCAATCCGCTTTCCGCTCTAATCACTCGACAGAAATCGCATGCATAAAAGTGTACAACGACTTACTCATTTCTCGAGACAAGGCTCTATATAGTGTTCTCATCTCCCTCGACCTCTCCTCCGCATTCGACATTGTCGACCACTCCGTCCTCCTTTCTCGCCTTCGTTATGATTACGACTTTTCTTGCTCCTCCGTAGCATGGTTCGCCTCATATCTATCCGACCGTTCCTTTCGCGTCTGTTCTAATTCATCATCATCCCCTCCCATCCCTATTTTTTGCGGGGTTCCACAAGGTTCAGTCCTAGGTCCCCTGCTTTTCTCTCTTTTGCTTGGCGATCTCTCTCCATTTATCAAACCTTACTCCTTTAACGTCATGCAATACGCCGATGACATTCTAATCTATGTTCATGCACCCGCACATCGCATACACGATATCGGCATTTCTGCCTCCAACTGTCTTTCTTCTATCTACAAACGTCTCTCCAATCTCCATCTCGTTCTAAACCCCGAAAAGTCCAAAATAATGTGGATCCTCCCCCGTAAACCAAACATATCTCCTCCCACTGTATATTTTGCCTCATCAATCATCCCCATAGTCCATAATCTCACTTTCTTAGGCTGCTATTTCGATGATCACCTTTTCCTTAAACCCTTCGTCCGTGACAAGGTCCGCTCATCTAACTTAATTCTCCGTGATATCAGCCGTTTCCGCCCCCTTATCGACTTCCGTTCTTGTATGTCTCTTTCATCGCTTCTTTTCCCTAAAATCGATTACTGTCTTAGCCTTTTCGCCAATTCTCCAAAATCCATCATCCTACCCCTACAACGAATAATCAACACCGCTGTTCGAGTGCTCTTTCGTCTCCGTCGCTTCGACCACACATCCACATATTTTGCCAACTCTCCTGGCCCACCATCCACATCCGCATCAAACTCCGCCTTCTCGTTACCTTTCGTCTCATCGCTGTCGGCTCCCCATCGTTCATCAACCTTCCTTTCTTAGACGACACTCGCCTTACCTCGCTATCGCTTCGTTCAAACCATACCCTCTTACTCCACGTTCCTAATTACTTTAATAACTACGGTCTCCGATCCTTCCTCGTCGCCGCCTCACTCGCCTGGAATCAACTTCCTCTCGACGTCCGCCGCGCCCCTCCTTTATCATATTCAAACACCTCCTCCGTTCACACCTTCTCGACACCTGATTCACAGTCTTGTTTTGTTGTGGTCATGTAAGCGTGCGCTGGCACGCATTTGCCACGTTAAAATAAATCGTTTTTTTAGTTGAACAATGTGGTTTGGAGGGGTGAGATAGATGAGCAGATTTTTTTAACAAGTGAGTAGCAATTGGATCAGTAGAAGAGGTTATTATATGTAATTACAGAAGAACCGAAGAAACTTCATCAGACGAAATGTGAAGAAGGTAGAATAGTTTTGGAATGGAAGTATTTAAGTTCTGGAATGAAAGTATTTGAGGTTTATTTAAGTATATAGTTTTAGAATGGAAGTTTTTAATGGGCATGTGCGTAGAGAACAAATTAAATTTATTAGCTTAGATTATAAATAAGAAGAAAGTTTATCAGGATTTATGTTACCAGGGTTCGATAATCGTGAAATAATTGAGTTTAAGATTTTCCAATGAGATTTAGAGAATGGAGAGGACTAGTTGATTTCGCCAAAAGAGTACCTTTAATATGCATAAGAATGATATGGGAACGGCGGATAGAAAGATAGGAAGCACCGAGATTTGGAGTGAGTGAGTTGGGAGAACGTTTAAGAAAAGATCAAACACACGAAAATAGTTACGGAGCCGACGCTTAGAAAGACTACAGACTGAATCGAACCAGGGAGCATGGCGCGACCGCTGAAAACGTCGTGGTCGAATAGGCAGAAGGTTATTAAAAATGTTCATAAGTTCATAATCAAACAGAATGAAGATATCATCGGGAGAGAGATAGTTAAGAGGAATTGAAAAGAGTGAAGAATTGAGTAAGGCTGTGCAGAGAATAGGGAGAATTGTGGCACCTCGCAGAAAATAGGGATGGGATGGGAGGATGATGAATTTGAACATTTGCGAAAATAACGTTCAGATAGATATTAGGCGAATCATGCTACGGAGGAGGAAAAAATCCGTAATAATAACGAAGGCGATAAAGGAAGATGGAGTGGCTGACGATGTCGAAAGCGGAGTTGAGGTCGAGGACGATTGATCATTAATCCCTAAATAGTTCCAATCAAATCCGAATACGGCTCATTGATTTGTGCGATAGTTTCTCCTCGCCCGTTTATCATAGATTGAGGTTTTAATAAAAACGACTTGTTTCGTTGTAACAGCTTATGAATCGGAATCAGATTTGAGATGTTCACATTCTTCAAGGATTTAGCGAAAGTTAGTTAATCTATATAAGAAAGTTAATAATGTAAACAATTATAGATAGTAATTTATAAGAAGCCTTTAAATTATAAAATTCAGATTACTTATGCGCTTAAATATGAACGCAAATTGAGGTTTGCAAATATATGACCGTTTTACTGGACTTATATACTCGTGTTTATTTAACTTATTCGCCAATATGTTAACGAGTATTTTATATTAAAATACTAAAATTAAAATATAAAATATTGATAAATATGAAATATTATATTTTATATAAAATATATTTTAAATTATTAAAAAATATTATATATATTCTTGTAAATATTTATATTCAAATAATCTATTGTTCTTAATTTCAATGACACAGAATTTATATAAAATATCAAATTTTAAATATTTCTTTTAATGGTAAGTTTAAAATAGCATAGTTTATGTTAACTAAATATAATTAATATCAAGTATTCAATAATTCAGCAAATATTATTGTCATTATATTTGCGCCATTTTAAAAAAATGTCATTTGTATTAAATATTTAAGAAAATATAGTTTCTCCCATTTTTAAATTTAAACGTTAACTATATATTTTAATAATTGAGATATTTTTGTAATTTAGTATTTTATTGATGGATTAGTTTATGCATTTTATGCCTAGATCCAATATCTGAGGGCATATGTTTATTTTCTAGTGTCATGTTTTTTGCTTTAATTATTTTTCGACCTCTAAAATAAAATCGATGAATTAATATTCAAATGATAATAAATATATATAGTTATTATAGGAACGAAGAAGAAAATATCCTTTATTTTATTAAAATTCCATATTTCGATAGCTTCTGCTATCATCATCATGATTACGAAAAAATGTTTCACGAGTGTAAAAAATGTTTTTGTTATCCTGATGATGATAGCAGGAACTATCGAAATATTATTATTATTATTAGTATTACAAGTGATACTTATCAATAAGTATCAGTGAGACAGATACTTATTGATAAGCATCCACAACCAGCTGACATACATGAGGAAGCACTAGTCACTCAACCAATAACCGAAATACATGACTTCAACCAAGTTGCTTTCGAGAGTATTGACGGATCAAAAATAATTGAGGCTGCTAAGAGAACAAAGGGTAGTGCAGGACCTTCTGGAATGGACGCAAAAGCATGGACCGAAATGCTTTCGAATTTCGGTACGGAGTCACAAAAATTAGCGGATGCGCTAGCATTGTTTGCTCAACGAATCGCTACTAAGGAAGTTTCTGATAAGTCGATCAAAGCTTTTACGACAAGCCGCCTTATTGCATTAAGTAAGAATCCAGGTGTGCGTCCAATTGGAATAGGTGATGTCTCAAGACGTATCGTATCGAAAGTCATACTTGATGTTGCACGGCCACAGCTACAACAGATATGCGGTAAAACACAGTTTTGTGCTGGTCAGCGCGCAGGTACTGAATGTGTAGTCCATGCCTTACGTGATTTGTTATCGAGTAAACCAAATTCGGTGGTCTTGACTATTGATGCAGATAATGCATTTAATCGAATCAACAGAAAAACTGCCCTGGCCAACATGCCACAAATATGCCCAGCGCTATCGAATGTTCTGTCAAACCTTTATAGAAATCCGACGTCATTGACAATTGGGAATGAAATCATACTCTCCCAAGAAGGATTTACACAGGGAGATGTTTTATCGATGTCTGCTTATGCTGCAGCTACACTTCCTATGATACAAAAGATATCTGCGGAGTATCCTGATGTGCTCCAATGCTGGTATGCTGATGACGGCAATATGGTGGGTGATCCTGATACAGTGAAGATGGCGTTTGAACTGCTACGAAAAATTGGACCGTCATATGGTTTCTTCGTTAATCCGGCGAAATGTCGACTATACGGAAATGGATGTATAGCTGAAACGCTCCACGCTTTATTTGATGATCTTCAAATTTCTGTTGACATGGATGGCGTGTCTATATTGGGGTCTCCCATTGGAAAGGATGACTTTGTAAAAGAGCATATTCAATCTGATGTACGTTCGTTGATCGAGACAGTTACTCGTCTCACACAAATCGGTCGTTCAGAGCTACAGATTGCTTTCGTTGCTCTCATAAGATCTCTTCAACAAAAATGGATACATATGCAACGGTCATGCCATTGCTCGATTGAGTGGTTTGAGGCGCTGGCACAATCGATAAGATCGATGATAACTGAATTAACTGGAATTGACATTGAAACAAATGAAGTTCTATGGAGGGTGTTTAACATGACTTTGAGAGATGGTGGTATCGGCGTTAAAGACCCTATGCGTTCAGTAGACCAAGAATATAACGCTTCACGAATGGTGTGCGAGCCATGTTTAGGAGACGTTACGGGGCTAGATCTAATAAATAATCAAAACAGATTATGTAAAGAAATTCGTGCTAACCGTTTAAAAGCGGAAAGGATGAATCACAATGACATTATAAATCAGGTCGACCCTACTCTCAAGAATGCCATCGAGCATGCATCAGTATCTGGATCATCTTCGTGGTTGTCAACATACCCAACAAACAGTTATTCTTCCAGAATAAGTAATACAGTCTTTCAAGATGCACTAGCCACCAGATACGGATTTCTCCATCCCTCATCACCGAAATACTGCCAATGTAAAGAACAAAACTCGATATCACACACTTTCTCGTGCCCTTTAGGCGGCTTGCCATCAATGAGACACGATGCCGTCCGTGATTTTCTAGCGAATAGATTATCTGAATGTTGTCGTAACGTAGCAATCGAGCCAAAACTATCCCCTCTGCATGATGAAATATGCTTCCAAAATTACGGTACAACTATTGATCGTGAAGCGAGACTTGACATATCATGTTCCGGAATCTTTGGAGACAGAACGGAGTGTACTTTCCTTGATATCTGCGTGTTCAACGCATACGCTCCCTCTAACTCCAGTAAGAGTATCGGACCATGCTTCGAATATCATGAACTAAGGAAGAAAAGGAAGTATCTTGAGAGAGTAAATAGCATAGAGCATGCGTCATTTATTCCCGTAGTATTTTCGATGCTCGGAGGGGCGGGTACGGAAGCGGCAATCCTGTTAAAGAGAATCGCGGGCTCCATGGCAAGGAGTCATAACAGCTCATACAACGATGAAATAAGCAGATTACGTAGTGGCATCAGCGTTATCCTTGCAAAGATGACTTCTCGATGTGTCCGTGGAGCTCGATCAGCTATAAATCGTCCTCAAAGGGATTTATGTTTAATCAATGAAGAATAATTTAGTGACTTTTTGAATATTAAAACTGGCTTGGTGAGGTTTTTTCTTTAAAATTGTAAATTAAGGCCCATTTGCGGGAACCTATATTAATGTAATAATATTTATAATAAAAAATAATATTAAAAAAAAAAAAAAAAGTATTACAAGTTATAGCCAAATGGCTGTTTCAACTGATCACATAGGAAATAAAAAAGAAAAGAAAAGAAGAAAAAAAAGTTAATAGCGGTTACATAATATTGTATACATTCGGAATGCCATGATCGTTAATCCACTGACGAAGTTGAACTTTAAATTGAGATAAGTCCTTGGTACATGCTATTTCTCCTGGCAACGTGTTCCAGGCGTTTAATGCTCGATGTGAGAGCCTAGCCAAACTCACTACTTTACCGTGGGGAAACTTAAATAGTTTCAACGGGTGGCCACGACGCGTCTGAGAACAAACTTTAACATAGCACGAGGGAAACCCATCTATCCCATTAACCATTCGCCATAATGCAACAAGGTCTAGGTAATATAGCCTCTGACCCAAAGATGGTATCTTTAGAAATTCAAGCCGTTCACGATATGAATATGATCCATTATATATGGAATTTTTATCAAATAAAGGATAATTTCTGCTTCTTTGTTCCTGTAATAATTGTATATTTGAAATGGATGAAGATTGTGGATTTAGTATTTATGATAATAAATATAGATGATATATGAATGAATGTTGATTATGATCTAAATTAACATTATTGTTTGACAACATATTGTTAAGCATTTATTGTATGAACAGACTGGTAGTCTTAGCTGAACTGCGTATAAATCATTTTTGTTCTATTAATTTTTTAGATGTTGGCAAAAGACCTTCTTAATCCAAGTCTTCAATCGGAAAAGAGAAAATGTAAATTAAAGCGATTGGTCCAATCGCCAAATTCATTTTTTATGGAGGTTAAATGTCGCGGGTGTTATAAGATCTCCGTTATTTTTAGCCACGCGCAGACAGCTGTGGTGTGTGTTGGATGCAACACTGTTCTTTGCCGTCCAAAAGGAGGAAAGTGTCGTTTGACCGAAGGATGCTTTTTCAGAAAGAGTAGAAGATAAAACATAAGCGGTTTTAAGTAAAAATATCTTGTACTTTCTTTATAATGTGCTTATCATGATTACATAAAAAATTAAAAAGCATTTGGCCAAGGGTCAATTTCATTTAATAACCACATGTTGTGATTTTTATTCCCTTCGTATGACCTTTTATATAAATCATTTTGCGGAAACCATTGTCTAGCATATCGTCTTGATTCAGCCATAATAAATTACTATTTGTAAAGTAGTAAGCAGAAATAATTTTTAAGACGTTTCGCCCAGTCGGTCTTTTTCAATTGTAACTTTTTCACTTGAACACATAAAAAAGTTATAAGTGTTCAAGTACATTACAATTGAAAAAGCCCGACTGGACGAAACGTCTTAAAAATCATTTCTGCTTACTAGTTTAGATATATATACAACTAAAGCTTTGTTAGTCTAGTTTTGCCATAACTTAAATGATTTTTAAGCAAACTTTTAAGCGCGAACATTTACTGGTCAAATTATCCTCGTAGGAGCATAACTCCAGAATATACGTGAGTTTGCATGTACGATCTACGCGTAATACGTTGCTTTTTTAGTCGATTTCTTAATTTTAATGTTCTATATTCCAAATACTCGCAGAGGATATATATTTTTATTTTTTTTTAATTTTATTTTTTACAATTTTGATCATTAAGATTTCGTCGAAATTCTTTAGTCACATTTAATATTTTGTTAGTACAACTACAATAATCTTTTGAATAAAGATGACTAAATAAATGGGTATTTTTATTTTTCAACAGTTTATTCATAACGTGTTGTAATTGTATTAAATCCATAATACCGAAGGAAATAGTAATAGTCGAAGGCAATTTGAAAAATATTAATTTTACTTTAAAGATTTAATATTCTTTTAATTAATCTGAAACTACCCATTATGGATTTCGATTTTAACGACTTTGTTTGTATTAATTTTAATGAAAGATTAAAATTAACTGCATAGGAACTAAAAAATAACATTTTAGGTAATAAAAATAGATTTCTACTTCACGAAAACATAAATATTAAATTACTCACTTAAGAGAATAAACACATGAGTTTGCATTAATATGCTGCGTGTTCCGAAAGATATATTTTAAGTTCTGTAAAAATTATATCGATAACATGATAGTAATTGAATTGGCATATATATAAAATCCCTGCTGAACGACCGCAAAACAAAACTAACTACAACGTTATGGAAAATAAATAAACTTTAAAATGATGTCCAGAGACTGATAATAAATTATACAAAATTGATAAGGTTATTTCACATTTAGAATTTATTTTTCAAGCGACGCTTATGTTCAGAGTTATTCCAAATTTACGAAAATTCTTATTAATAAAGTTTTAGAGTTAAAAATTAGATTTTAGCAGCTGAAGTGTGTAGCTGCTTATGAAAAATAACTTTATCATAAAGGATTGTCATAAACAGTTGTGCAATCCCTGATCCCTGTTCTGAGGATTTTCAAAAAATTATAAAGGCATGTCATGATTTTATGAAGTTATAACAAAACAAATTATATTTATTTTTTATTTTTGCAGTTATTTGACTATACTATGAAGCAAACTATCTTTTAATAAAATTTAATAACGTATTATATAAATCGCATCAAAAAAGGAATAATATTTTAATTTTTCAATGCACATAGCAGAAGATAGAGCAAGAATACCTAATTTTAGTCTGGAAAATTTCGAATGCAATAATGGATTAGTTAATTTAATTGAAAATACTTTGGATTTAAAAAAGGTTAATTGATACTGTATTATAAACCATCATATTTTAATACAATTTTTAATCAATAAATCCGCGTAAGCATAATGTTTTTTAAATGAATGAACGAGTATTATTAATACAGAGATATACTGAATAGAATAGACAGTATTAATGCTACTTGTGCAAAGTGCATAAAAAAATAATTATATTTTACTTTAGGAGCAGAATCAGCAAAATATCAAATAAATATATTGTTTAAAAAGATTAAGTTTCTTAAAATAAATATTTTATAAAAAAAAATTAATTATAAAAATTTGACTAGATTGCATGTAAATATATTTATTTCTATCTCATTTAACATTTTTCTAGTAATACGATCCGGTGAATCAATCTTATCTTTATTCTCTTTGAAAATATTAACCGCTTAGGGTATTTAATTATAATTAAATATGATTATAATTATATTATAATATAATTATAATTAAATACCCTAAGATTAAATACCCTATAATAATAAATACCCTATGAAAATGACAAATTAAGGAAAATACTATCAAAAGAATAAAATGATATTTTTCTTAAATAAGAAAAATATAAATTTTTATATTTTTTCATTATAATAAAAAATTATTACGAAAAAAGAAATATGTTAACTTTAAACAATTGTTACTCCCTTATCGAGGAGCTGAGGAAGCTGATTAGTAAGCTGAGTTTTAATAAGTTATCTGATTATAATAAGTAAGTTGATTATAAAACACATTAAACTTTGGAATCTATTAGATAAAATAAAATGAAAATAACAAACAATTATAAAGGAAAGATAAAATTAATAAAGATATGTATAAAGAACTTACTAAATTAAAGGATAACTATATAATAACAACTATTGATAAAGCTAGTAATAACTTTGTCTTCATATGCAAAAAGCTTTTTTATCTTATACTAATGAAAGAGGTTAATTCTAATGATTTAAATGTAAATCCAACATATGAACGTAGTGAGTTGAGTTTAGAAACAATTTGTTACATTAATTTGTCATGTATACAAATCTAGATTTAACAGAAAAGCGTTAGTAAAATTAATTAATCAGATAATAAAACTATACCCATATTATATTGGAATACAAAATTACATAAAAATCCAATAAAACCTAGGTTCATATGTAGTGCGTTTAAATGTACATTAAAACCACTTTATGTCTATATGAATAAAATACTTAAAGTAATTAAAGCACACTTTAAAAAATATTGCAAGGTAATCGAAATTAATACTGGTATAAAACACTATTTCAGTATTAATTCTACAAAAGAATTTTTAGAACAGATAAAAGGAATAAATTTTCAAAATATAAATACATACGATTTTAGTACTCTTTATACAAATCTAGGTTTAGTAGATATTAAAGGCGTTACGTAAAATTAAAATCTTATTTTGAAATATACATTTATAATATTTAGCCTATCTAGCAAAAATTCATCAATATTCTTTATATGGATAAAATTGAATTAATAGAACCCTTAATTATTTTGATAAATCGAAATTATTTAAAAGTAGGTGCATCTATATTTAGACACGTAAAAGGTATCATAATGGGAGGTAATAGTTGCCCAATTATAGCTGACTTATTTTTAAGCTTTATAGAATATGAATTTGTTCATAACTGTGTAAAAAATAAATCTAAATTATATAAAGATATGAAATATATGTTTCGATACATTGATGATATATGTGTATTTAATTCTAATAATTTTTATTCAATTAGTGAACAAATTTATCCAGAAAGCCTTATTCTTAATAAAACCATTATTAATAATAAATATAAAATTTATGTTCGGATATATTGATGATATATCTGTATTTGGTGATAAAGACGGTATATATCTAGATATGAACATTAAATTAACATCAATTAAATATATATAACATATAACATCAATCAAATATATATTTATATATTATATGATAAAAATAAAATATTTATATTTCAAATTATATTTTGAAATATAATCGTCACCGTCGTTGCCGATCGGTGAGGATTTAGAATCTGATCATTCATTGTAGTTATTTACAATTTGATAGTTGTCTACTTTATCAAAAACTATTTGGTAGGAAACAGATTTTCATCAATTATATTTTTATATTTATAATAAAACTATACTTCTATTATATTGGAATCCAAAATTACATAAAAATTTAGTAAAACCAAGGTTCATATGCAGTGCTTTAAAATGTACATTAAAACCTCTTTCTGTTTATGTGAAGAAAATACTTAAAGTAATTAACGAAATTTCAGCCATCAAGTTAATAAAATTATATGGATAAAATTGAATTAATAGAAGTCTCTAATGGGAGGTAATAGTTACCCAATTATAGCTGACTTATTTTTAAGCTTTATTTTATTTGAATTGCTTCAAAACTAAAGAATAAATGTAAATTATATAAAGATATAAAATATATGTTTAGGTATATTTATGATATATGTGTATTTGACTCTAATAATTTTTATTAAATAACTGAACAAATTTATACAGGTAGCCTTATTCTTAATAAAACTAATATTTATGATAAATAAAGTATATATCTTGATATAAACACTAAATTAACATCAATAAAAACGATTATTAACATATTTGATATTTTTACATAATTTTGATTTATATTTTGCATATTTATGTATTAATTCATATTTCAAGCATATAAGTTGGCTAGCATAAAGGTACAATTTATTCCAATTCAAAAAATATTTTTGGAAAATCTATTCTATCTTTGCATAAATGCTAAATATCGCGTATTATTTAATTATTGCCAATTCGTTCAATAATTAACTAAAAACAAAGAAATTTACGATGTTTTGGTAAAATCTTTGAATATTGATTTTTCGTGGAAGTGAAGTCTTTTTAATTTACAACAATCACGTTTACTAAAAGTGTAAATCACAAAGCATCGTTAAATATAACGATGCTAAACGATGTTATCGTTTAGCATAACGTTTAACGATGTTAAACGTTTAGCATATCGTTTATATCATATCGTTTATATTCATATCGTTTATGTTTAGCATATCGTTTAACGATGTTATCGTTAAATATAACGATGTTAACGTTAAATATAACTGTTAATTTTAAAAGTATTTTGCTGGCAATATACCTAAATAAAATATTTAAATAATTAAATATACAATTAATTTTAAATAGTTGATAATGATCCACTATTGATAAATAATTATTGGAGCTGGATCAAAGAAAAGCGGTATTTCGCTAACTTCTGTTAGCATCTTCAGAAAATTACTTGAAGATGGAAAAAATTAGCATCTGAAAATTACCTGTAATTTTATGAAGATGCTAACAGAAGTTAGCGAAATATCAAAAATAATTTATTATTTTCTTTGATCCTGCTCCAATAATTATTATACAATTAGTTGATAAATGACTTACACAAGTCATTTAACCAGTCAAGGATTAAATGCAATCTGCGTTCATTTTATGGCCATTCTATGGCGAGACTTTATTATTCCGTCGTTATTATGACTTATCTGTAAAAGATACTAGCCAATGTTGACTGCAATGGGATATCCTAAACGGCCACCCAACAATTATTAAATATATTTTAAAAGCAATCTCATCCAGATTATTTGAATTAATGACTGATCATCAGCCATTATAACTGTTTGTTAATACCTCATTTGCCGTATAAAGAGATAAAACGTAGAATTCACAAAAAAATAATTTTAACTGCTTTTAATGTCAAATCTTAATTATTTTAGAAAAATTAACCGAAATTGATTAGGGCGCTTATGATAGTATGTCGAACTACTCCATTAGTGTACTACTTCATTTGGTGTCTACCATGCCGGCAAATGAAGAACCATACAAAATTAGTTTTTATTGATTAGCATAAATACTGTCACGTTTGAATACTTTAATATAAGTTTTACTATACAGTTTTGGATAAGAATAAATCAAAATATAAAATGTAAACGGTTAATGCTTTTGAATGAACCAGCAAAACAAACTTAATGGGAATTTGATAAACTTATTAAATTGTTAATTAAAAGGAATTAAATACGACATTTAATGGAATTTACCTCAATTCCTTCACAATTTCAACTGCTTTTCAAATTATTCTCCCGATATTAAAAGTTGCTATGTATGCCCAGTAATCCTATGTGTGACGACAAACTTCAACAACAGTAGATGCGTTTCGCTCTAACGAAGCTCATCAGTACCGTTACTTCAATAATCGCGTCCATAAGCACCTTAACACACGCTGGTGTATTTACTGTTATCACTAAAGAAGTCGAAAGCAACCTAACCACTTCATCCGACTGACGATGACTGCTGGATGGTTGGGAACGTCTTGGTCGGCAACAATCATCAGTAGAATGAGGTGCCCACTGGTCGTTTCGGGTGCCTGTGTGACAGTAAAAGAATGCATTTCCGATACGTTGCTTAAACGTCTGAGGCTTTTGTTCTCGAACCTGAACATTTGATGTGCAGACCATCCTTATCTAATCAGCAGAGTTTGTTGCTAATTTGTTAGCTTAACTCGTTGGATCCAGAACTGGATTCGGCGTAAAGAAGTTAATTCCGACTGTGCAAGTCTTTCTAAGAGTTTTACAATACACTGGTCAAACTGATTGGCCGAAAGTCCACATAAAAGCTTGCATGATGCTTTTTGAAAATGGGCACCACAATTAAACATTTCAAACTATCAGGAATCTAAGATGTGTCCAAGCTATATATGAAAAGCAACTAAATTATTACACAGTACGTTCGCTGAGGTTTTGACAAGTAAGGGGGCAATATTGTCCAGTCCCGAATATGCAAAGGGATCGAGCTTCATAACCCCGTTCAACACCTCATCAATTCTGAGTGGACGAAGTTTATACCAATATTATAAACTTACATCATTACGATGGTATTTAAATTTACAAGAAACACCAATTTTTCATATAATATATCGCCTATTGATAGCTGTTTACACTGAATTGAAAGATGACTTAAGAATTTGCTGTAATATCTGGTTATATTGTGTCTAAACCAGTCAAGAATACAGTGGCAATTCACAATATTGTCATTCAATGTAAGTAAATACACAATATCCTTAGGCAACTACTAATTAAACAAAACTAAAATTTAGATAAAAAGTGTAAAATGCTGATCTACAAAATACCCTAAGCGGTTAATATTTTCAAAGAGAATAAAGATAAGATTGATTCACCGGATCGTATTACTAGAAAAATGTTAAATGAGATAGAAATAAATATATTTACATGCAATCTAGTCAAATTTTTATAATTAATTTTTTTTTATAAAATATTTATTTTAAGAAACTTAATCTTTTTAAACAATATATTTATTTGATATTTTGCTGATTCTGCTCCTAAAGTAAAATATAATTATTTTTTTATGCACTTTGCACAAGTAGCATTAATACTGTCTATTCTATTCAGTATATCTCTGTATTAATAATACTCGTTCATTCATTTAAAAAACATTATGCTTACGCGGATTTATTGATTAAAAATTGTATTAAAATATGATGGTTTATAATACAGTATCAATTAACCTTTTTTAAATCCAAAGTATTTTCAATTAAATTAACTAATCCATTATTGCATTCGAAATTTTCCAGACTAAAATTAGGTATTCTTGCTCTATCTTCTGCTATGTGCATTGAAAAATTAAAATATTATTCCTTTTTTGATGCGATTTATATAATACGTTATTAAATTTTATTAAAAGATAGTTTGCTTCATAGTATAGTCAAATAACTGCAAAAATAAAAAATAAATATAATTTGTTTTGTTATAACTTCATAAAATCATGACATGCCTTTATAATTTTTTGAAAATCCTCAGAACAGGGATCAGGGATTGCACAACTGTTTATGACAATCCTTTATGATAAAGTTATTTTTCATAAGCAGCTACACACTTCAGCTGCTAAAATCTAATTTTTAACTCTAAAACTTTATTAATAAGAATTTTCGTAAATTTGGAATAACTCTGAACATAAGCGTCGCTTGAAAAATAAATTCTAAATGTGAAATAACCTTATCAATTTTGTATAATTTATTATCAGTCTCTGGACATCATTTTAAAGTTTATTTAATTTTCCATAACGTTGTAGTTAGTTTTGTTTTGCGGTCGTTCAGCAGGGATTTTATATATATGCCAATTCAATTACTATCATGTTATCGATATAATTTTTACAGAACTTAAAATATATCTTTCGGAACACGCAGCATATTAATGCAAACTCATGTGTTTATTCTCTTAAGTGAGTAATTTAATATTTATGTTTTCGTGAAGTAGAAATCTATTTTTATTACCTAAAATGTTATTTTTTAGTTCCTATGCAGTTAATTTTAATCTTTCATTAAAATTAATACAAACAAAGTCGTTAAAATCGAAATCCATAATGGGTAGTTTCAGATTAATTAAAAGAATATTAAATCTTTAAAGTAAAATTAATATTTTTCAAATTGCCTTCGACTATTACTATTTCCTTCGGTATTATGGATTTAATACAATTACAACACGTTATGAATAAACTGTTGAAAAATAAAAATACCCATTTATTTAGTCATCTTTATTCAAAAGATTATTGTAGTTGTACTAACAAAATATTAAATGTGACTAAAGAATTTCGACGAAATCTTAATGATCAAAATTGTAAAAAATAAAATTAAAAAAAAATAAAAATATATATCCTCTGCGAGTATTTGGAATATAGAACATTAAAATTAAGAAATCGACTAAAAAAGCAACGTATTACGCGTAGATCGTACATGCAAACTCACGTATATTCTGGAGTTATGCTCCTACGAGGATAATTTGACCAGTAAATGTTCGCGCTTAAAAGTTTGCTTAAAAATCATTTAAGTTATGGCAAAACTAGACTAACAAAGCTTTAGTTGTATATATATCTAAACTAGTAAGCAGAAATGATTTTTAAGACGTTTCGTCCAGTCGGGCTTTTTCAATTGTAATGTACTTGAACACTTATAACTTTTTTATGTGTTCAAGTGAAAAAGTTACAATTGAAAAAGACCGACTGGGCGAAACGTCTTAAAAATTATTTCTGCTTACTACTTTACAAATAGTAATTTATTATGGCTGAATCAAGACGATATGCTAGACAATGGTTTCCGCAAAATGATTTATATAAAAGGTCATACGAAGGGAATAAAAATCACAACATGTGGTTATTAAATGAAATTGACCCTTGGCCAAATGCTTTTTAATTTTTTATGTAATCATGATAAGCACATTATAAAGAAAGTACAAGATATTTTTACTTAAAACCGCATGACTTCGCTTTTAATAATAAACACTTATTTACACTTCCTATATAATTAAGGCCTACGTTCAGTAGATAATTGATTATTGATTTATAATAGAGATATTATTGATTTATAATAGAGATAAAATTGTATTTATAATTTAAATGGAGTACACACGCTAAAGTAGTAAAATTGACAGGAGATTAATACTTCTATTTAAAGTTATCAGAATGAACAACTTTGCATCCGATTGTATTTACATCAAATGTACATCAAATGCATATGCAAATTTATTCAGTTTCATTGGAACTGCTATTATTAATTGTTGTTGAAAGGGCTTCGAGTGATCTGTACAGTTGCAGAAGAATATCCATATTCACAGGTAGGCAGGAATGACGGTCTTGATGCTCTTCGTCTAGAACGAGCCATGACAAACGATGAAACTGCTCAAGTACATATCTTAAACGAAAAAATAGCATTTGAATCAAGATAGCTATTTAAATTCGATCAATTAATTCAAACGCAGAAAAATAATACAATATTATTTTTGATAAAAAAATATCTTTTTAAGCTATTAAATAAAGCACAACAACATTTTAAACTTTTCAAAGAATACGAAACAGGAAATTATAAATTTAATTTCCTGTTTAGACTGATAATAAATTTATAATTTATTATCAGTCTCTGGACATCATTTTAAAGTTTATTTAATTTTCCATAACGTTGTTGTTAGTTTTAAAATAATATAAAATAAATGATTTTCTTATGTACAATTGTTAGTTTTGTTTTTGCGGTTGTGCGTTTCTAAGCTGTTTTTTGACGGCTGGTATTATCATGCCCGTACTTTGTTCATATTGAGTTGCGTTTAAATTGGAAATGTCGATTTGGCATTGTTAAATCAACAGCTCACTGCATTAAGCGTTGCGCCATAATTTTTGTCAGTCAAATGATCTTTTTAATGTTTAATAAATAGTATGTTTTTGCGATGTCTATTTATGTAACACATAATATTTATTATTAAATTATTTATATATTTGTTTTTCAAATTATTTAAAATAATTTGATTTTAAAACTTTTTAATTTGTAAAAATGTACTTTCCAAGATACTATTGAAATCTAAAGTACTGATATTTTTGCTTCCTTTTTGCTGGTATTGATTCTTGTGCATTGATTTAAAATAAATACAACTCAGTAAATTTCGACGATGGCGGACGATCTAAATTCTTCAATATTTAACCAACGACGTGAAATAGAACGGTAAAACACTTTCTTTATGCTGTGATATTTTTCTCTATTACTCTTTGTGATTAATTCATTATTCGTTTCTTTAAGCATTGTTCAACAACTAATAGAATATGAATATGATGATTTATCAAATTGGTCAAAGTATACTTTTGCAAATAGACAGCTTTTAATTTTTTGTTTGCTAGGGCAATTCAATTTATAATAAATAACTACCCTCGGCCGGGCCGCGGCCGATATCTATGGACAATTGTACAACAGTGTTGTAAACACTTCTACTTACGCGATAACGTTAAAAATAACGCTGATTTCTTTGCAATTTACAAGATTTATGTAAGTATTTTGAGAGTTAAATAGAAAACGAAAAGGTTTTTATTGTTAAAGTGACTACTTTCGAATAATTAAATTAGGTAATGCTTTACATGTTTAGGTGATCTTTTGAGCATAAGAAATTATCAAAGTTGAATAAATATTATGTGTATAATACTTTGTAGATAATTATTTAAAAAAATTAGTACAAAAATTATGTTCATTTTACTTTGGGTGTATTGATGCAAATCGAAAAATACGGGATAATGCACATGGCTACATAATCGATGAATAATACAGAATTTATTACTCAAACTAAAATATATATTTTTAATTTTTAAGTTACAGTAAATATTTGTAAACAATAAAGGGTCCGCGTTAATGTTTCAGATTGAACACCGTCCAACTAATTTGGAATTGCGAATGGGTTCGATTTCCGAAACCAGACAACTATATTTTTATCTATAAAATAAATATCTGAAAAAGTTATAGCCAATAACATTTTTATAAATAAAAATTTTAAAAACGAAATGGTACTTGAACTAGAATATTGGATTCCGCCCAAATACGAAAAAATTTTAAACATTATATTAAAAATTAAAAATTTATTTATAATAAAGTTTATTAACATTTAATAATATTTGTTTCAATTTAACTTGCAATCATTCTTGTAAACTGGTTTCCCAAAAGATTTATTAAGTGCAAACTTAATAAATTACTGATATCATATGCAAGCTTTTTCAAAACTGTAACTTTGACACCAATGAACGTGCTGACTAATAAATTATGTAATTATTTTGTATGTGCAGATAATTAAGACACATAATTCATTTAAGAAACCTTTGTGCTAAATCTTTATATTTATTTCTGATTTTATAATTATTTGACTAAATATTTGACTAATTCTATTGTATATAATGTATAAAACCGGAAGAACAAACACGCAGAATTTATGTTGACGTTTCGGCACTGGCCTTTATCGATTCAGAAAGCAAAAGACAAAATTTAAAAAATGTCATTCCATTCAAAATATAAAATTATGCTAAGAATTACACCCGTATGGTTACTCGGTGTATTAGATAGATAACTTTTTAAGTGGATCATACAGACAGGCCGCTTACAATTTCACTGAAATAAACAAAAAGATAAAATATAATGTGACTGAAGTCCACATCACGTAGCCGACTTTGGAACGATGAAAAATTCGGATCGCATTGCTAGTGAGCTGCAGGGCCTGGTTACTCAGTAGAAAGGTGCGAAGCATGGATTTAAAGGTATTAGGTTAGGTTGGTAACGAAGTTTAAGGAGAAGCGAATTTTAGATTAGAGACATTTAAATGAGACAGACAGGAATGCAGGCCAAAGTTCGTAACATGACCAGGAATTTGTAGCAGGAGCTGATTGTTTGAGAGAAAAACTCTGGATGACGAATATTCAGCACTGTACAATTTTAGTTGAAGGCACAGTGGAGGAGGATAAAGTAAACAAAAAGCGAGAACGGCAGATTGATCCAATGAAAGTTGATAAGTTCATTGGAGATGGGATCAAAACTCCGGCGTCGAAGAAGTATGCGGGCTGCAGTTCGAACAAATCGATACAGAGGGGCAGTAACACAAGATGGGGAATTTGAGGAGAGAAGTGAGATGCAATAGTCAAGAGGAGGTAGCAGGAGGGAGGACATTAGGGTGTTGGTAATTGAAAAATTTGTGGTTTTACGAATGCGACAAATGTTACGGAGATTAGGATAATAGGTACGAACCTTTTTAGTGCAAATTATGAGAACGAGAGATTGGAGTATATAATTACTCCGAAAAATGTTAGCGAATCTACACAAGGAAGAGGAAGTCTGCTGAAAATGAGTGTAGAATAAGATTAAATTTGCATATGGGAAGGGTGGATCCAAAGAACACAAGATTTCCTGGGATTTACCATCATTCTAATGAATGAAAGGTTGTGATAAGAGATTCTAGGCAGGATAAAACCGAGGCGAGGAGAGTAGTTAAGGATAAATTGGGCGCGGACGAATAGATACATGTGACATCTGCGTATTGAATTACATGACATTTGAATGTTAAGCAAAGTGAACCGAGATTTCCAATAAGAGAGAATAAAATGGAGTTGAGTACTGAACTTTGGGTACACCACGGGGTAAAGCTAACGATATACTAACTGCATTGTCGAATGATACAATGGCATAGTGGCCAGTCAGGTATGACGATAACCATTTAAGAATAGAGGTGGATAAGCCATAACGATGTCAAAGGAGGTAAAGGCGAATAGAGTGATCTACAACGTCAAAAGCCGACGACAAATCAAGCGAAATGATCAGGGAAGTTGATTGTTAATCGCGAGCCGAGAGAAGATCACCGATTGACTTGTGACAAGCAGTTTCAGAGCAGCTGTTTTTACGGTAGGCGGCCTGATATTGAGGAAAAAAGTTTGACGAATTTACGTAGAACATGACTTAGCGCAAAGTGAGTCTTTCAAAGAGTTTTGAAATAGTGGGAAGTAGTGAGATAGGACAGTAATACGATGGAATATTAGAGTCAAATTATTGGGATTTTAGTGACGGACGGATAGTGGCAGCCTTCCATGCAGCGGGAAAGATCTTTAGTCGAATACACGAATTAAATAGTTTACAAAAGAAATATACTAGTGGGGGGGGCAATATATTTAAGGACAGTTGTTGGTAAAGGATCATGATGAGATGAAGAGTTGTGGAGTCGAGATATCAGTACGATAATTTCATAAGAAGACAGGCGATAAGTGGAAAAGTTCAGGAAGCATGATGTGACAATGATTGAAGAGTAACCAAGATGTGGAAAAGTAAAACATACATTGCCAATTTAAAATCTGAGATAGCTAGCGAAGATTGAAGGATCAATTGAGCAAACGGACAAAGAAAAGGCACGCGGAAGGAGTCGATTTAATACTTTTTAGCGCTACCGATCAGTATTCGCTGATAGTTGATTATTCTAAAATATTGTAGCTTTACTCTGAAGAAGCGAACGATAATAGCGGCGTTTGTTGACCAATTGACTGTGGATGGATGGAAATAGTGTAATAGTGATGTGATAAATAAAATGCTTACACGTTATATGTAGGCGACATAGATCAAGCTTGCATGAACAACATTCACTGTCAAACCAAGGAACAGTGTTTACGTGATGGTAGGAATTTCTGGAGTGGGATAATATAACGGGCAATAGAGGAAACTTGAGAGTCGTAAAGGTTCTCAAGGACATCATGGGTACATGAAAATAGGGAAGTGGGTAGTGCAGAAGACGCAAGTTCGGAAGTTAAATATGTAGGCTGCTAAGAAGACCAGGTTCGAAAAGTGACCATCCTATGATATTTGTCGACCTGATTTAGATTAATTCTAATTGAGACCATGTAGTGGTCAAATATTATTGGTTCACTGACAATACAAGGGTAACGATGCTAAAAGGATTTGGGAATACAAACATAGTATAGAAGGCCATCCAATCGATGAGTAGGTTAAGAAGGAATGATTAAATACTCGTAGGTGTGAAATATGGATATCAATTTACGAGGATTTGGAAGGTAGCTAGTTCTAAACGGACATTAAAGTCACCGATTACAAAAGTCGGAATAGTTAATGAGGAGACGTATGATAAAAGGTTAGAGTGCTCTTGAAATAATATGGAGGATGGTGGAGTGGATCCTGGGCGGTAAATCAAAAATAAGTCGAAAAAAGCGATGAAGATGCGATGGCATAACGGAGGAGTTCGAAGTTGATGACTGAATGACAGAAGGGGCTAATAGCGGTAACAGTGATAAGAAACCTGGCCAAAATGTTTTGGCCACTGTGACGAATTTCAAATGATTAGGCGTAAATGACGAATGGCAATATCATCATTTCGATGCTAGGTTTCAGTGTGGCATAGGATATCGAGATTGGATTCGTGAAGTGCGTGGAGAATCAAGTTAATCTTTAAGTACAATGATTGACAATTAAGAAGGCCCAAGCAAATGATGGATGATCTGGTTAAGATAGCAGTGGCAGCATTGATGATGGATGACCCGGTTGGACCAGCAGTAAAGGATTTGTGGGATACATATTATTTATAGATTATTTATGATTTCTATATTGTCATTCATATTTATAATTATTATATAATTAATTATTTTTATTGATTATTAATATATTATGTATTATTTATATATTGTCCTTCATATCTACCATTGTTTATTATATAATTTATTATTTTTATTGATTATTAAATGTCTGTTTTCTGTCTGCAATATGTGAATTTTTTCAACCCCTACCTAAAGGTTAGGCGGATAAATAAATTTCTCTACAATATTAAATAATTCATTATTTTTTATTTTTTATTATTTATTATTTATATTATTTTATTATTTATCATTAATAGTTTACCATTGTTTATAATATAATTTTTTGATTACTATTCATAGATTGTTTATTATTTATATACTATTTCTAATTATAATAATATAATTTTTATAATTATAATGAGTGCAGCTTAACGACATGTGAATTAGTGTTATTAAATCTGTAGATAGTTATGGCAGTGCGTGCACAAAGCTTATGCTAAATTCTCTCTGATGATTCAGATTAAGGGTAGTTTTGTTTTTCGAGCTTAAACACTGTTAAAGTGTGTTAAGGTGCCTGTGAATGATTATTAAAGTCACGGTACTGATTAGCTCCGTTAAAGCGAAACGCGTATACTGTTGTAGAAGTTTGTCGTCACACATAAGATTACGTAGCGACTTTGAATATTGCGAGAATAATTCGGTTCTATTTCTTGGTCTGATGATGAGGATATATAGAATGATGCCTGGTGTTTATGCCTCATAATAAGGAAAACATAGTGATTTATTTATGAGTACACCATTGGGTCTCCCAGGGCAGGTGTAACAACAAATTATATATATTAACACAAGGAGGCCTGTATATATAATTATAGATTTTGCCAAAAACCGGAGTTTGATTACAAGTAGAACATACTTTCTTATCACTCCTAGACGAGCTGATGGTAGCCGGCGCTACTCACCAGTAGGGTGAACTACCGTCAGTCGTTTTGGATGCCTTGTAATATATTAAAAATGCATTTCCGAGAATTCGCTAACGTGGTAGCATGGACCTAGCCTCTTTAAACTACAAATTTGCTTTTCAGATCATCCTAATTTTATTCGGCAGGAATTTTGCTTGCTTTCTCACATGATCCATTGGAGGATACATTTTTATAATTTCATATCAGATTGGTGTTAAACTGTGCACCCGGAGCTAATGAGCTTCAATTTCATAATTGTAGATGTTGCCAATAACCGGAGTTCGATATATGCTGCCAATAACCGGAGTTCGATATATGTTGCCAATAACCGTTGTGCCTTTTAAATATATCTGAAGGCAGCCGAAACGACTAATAGTAGTTCACCCTACTGATGAGTGCTGCAGGATACCATCATATCGTCTAGGAGTAATAAGGACGTTTGCTCTGCATGTAATCGAACTCTGGTTTTTGGCAACATCTACCATTGTATATAACTTTCGAAATCAAAATAAATAATTTTAAATTTTAAAATTTTGAATTCATAAACGATCGTTTTACTTAGCATTCGCATTTAACGTCAAGTATTTAATACTTTCTATAATTATAACTTAACAATTAATATTCAAGAATAGTATTGCTATTCATCCATATAAAGCTTTATTTCAGTTATATAAATATATTAATTTTATTACTCACTCTTATATTCACTCTTATAACTCATATTAACTTTCACTCTTGAAAGTTGTTGTTGATAGCCCCGAGACTAGTAAGCAAATCATCAATAATTCCTTTAAGTTAAGGGGCTCCAGTATGAGACTTCTACCTGACCTCAGCACTGAAGATAGAAACAGATTGAAATCTGCAAGGAACGAGCTTCAACAAAGAATTCAAAACGGTGAAAAAAATCTAATTGTGGAAAATTTTCAAGTTGCGCGGTGAAGGGTAAATACGCGATTCAGCCTTGGAATCCGTCTAACCGTTCCATCGATACTCTCCGCCGCGCAGATTCGTGCATCCAACACGTAAACATCAATCCCATTTCAACACCAACAGCGACACCTCACCACTGCCGTTACTCTAAAAATAATATTTCCGTCATGTTCTCTGAGTGTTTAAGCATGTACGACAAATTTGACGAAATATTGTGTCTCGTTAATTCAATGAACCCAAACATCATAGCATTGAGCGAAACCTGGCTTAACAACGATATATCTGATAATGAAATCTCAATCTCAGACTACTTTGTTATACGATCGGATCGAACCGCCTCAAAAGGAGGTGGAGTTATATTATACGTCAAGCAACCGTTTACCATCATCGAGCACAGCATTTTATCAGATGATTCATACAACGAATATCTGTGGGCAACAGTATCTTCTCCTGAGAGACAGAAACTAAAAATCGGTTTATTTTACCGCTTTCCGCGCTCCGCAACTGAAAAGATAGGCATCTCTTTACGACATCACCTAACAAGCTTATCACCGATCATTATCCTAGGAGACTTCAATATGCCTTATGTAAATTGGGACCTATATACTTCAACACATGGTTGTGATGTTGAATCATCCAATTTCCTTGATACGTTCAACGATCTTAATCTAACCCAGCATATTCACGAACCCACTAGAAGGAGGAAGCAATCATCCGCCATTTTAGACCTCTGCTTATCACGAGGGGAACCCACAATTGGTGAAATCTCTCTCAGCCCCCTATTATCCACAGTGATCATTGTGTCATTAGGCTGACGCTTTCTGTAAGTCTCTTTAAAACAACCCCCTCGACAAAACCCGAATTGAATCCCTTCAAAGCGAATTTCGCAAGTATGACGCAAGCTATTCGAAACATTCATGGACTAATCCATATGTAATTGACATAGATCAGTGCTGGGAAAATTTCAAATCTACCTTGATCAATGCTCTAAATTACTTCTCCCCTTTAAAACGTCAGCGCACATCCCCCAAAACTGTCATTTAGTTTGACTCGCAGATTAAACAAATGATTAAGACAAGAGACAAAATTTACAAAAAATTCATCGAAGGGAATTGTTCTTGGACCGATTACAAGGAATAACGTAATCAAGTAACGGCACTCAAACGTCAGAAACGCAGGTGCTTCGTTTCCAATCTTTGTCGATCATCAAAAAGATATCCCATTAAATTGTTCAAACATATGAGCTCATTTAAATCAACTACCCCTGAGATCAATTCTATATTTATGGAAACCGGTGAGCTCACATTTGATGACAAAGCAATTACCAATATTTTCCTGGATCAATTCACGCTAGAGAGTCCTACCTGTCAGTATTGCCCCCGAGTCTCCACAGCTCAATATCCGTGTTACAAATTTATTCCATTTGATACATTTGAGGTACTTAACGAACTTCTAAAGCTACCACGATCAATTGCGGCAGAACCAGACAATATTCCTCCAATTCTTCTTCGGAAACTTGCACCAGTAATATATGAACCTTTACACACATATTCGATTTTTCATTGTCAACAGGCTGTATACAATCAGATTAAAAATGTTCTACAATCCGACCTCTATACAAAAAAGGCGGCCGTAATCTAGCAAGCAACTATCGGCCAATAAGCCTTACATGCGTTGCTTGTAAAGTACTAGAGAAACTGCTTTTTAAACGAATTATCGAGCACCTAGAAGGGAACCAAGTACTCTGCGACAACCAGCATGGTTTCCGCCATGCTGGTTGTCGCTGTGGTTTTCGACCTCAGCAAATCATTTAATCGGATATACTATGATGTCCTCCTTATTACGCTGTAACAGTACGGCATCAGAGGAACCCTCCTAAATTGAATTAACTCCTTTCTTAGAAATCGGAAGATTACTGTATCGTTTAATAAACATATGTCAAAGACAAGAACTCCTGGACGCGGTGTTCTTCAGTGATCGGTACTCAGTCCATTGATCTTCATTGTTTACATCAACGAGCTTACTACAGCTATTTCGAGTCCATGTGGTTTATATGCCGACGACTTGAAAATTTTGCGACTAATAATCGATAACCGAGATCCAATGATACTCCAGAGAGACATTGATAATATTAAGGTCTGGTGTAATCAACGGGGACTGGTATTAAACCCTGATAAGTCAAAACTTATGCGCATCAGACATCTACACATCAATTCGTCATATACCATTGACGAAAGAGAAATTGAAACAGTTTCACAATTTCAAGACCTTGGAGTGATCGTAAATAGAAGCTTCCACATACCAGTCACACAGTTGCTAAATGCCGTCGAATTTTAGGAGTTATGAGAAGGACTATTGGCGAGCTTGACGCATCCAGTTTTAAGTTAATTTACAATGTTTATGTCTTATCTTTAATGAGATACGCTTCACCTGCCTGCCACCCTCAAAGTATGACAGAGATGAACCTGTACGAATCCATATTACGCAAAGCCACACATCTTGTACCCAGCCAACGCAAGCTCTCATTCATTTTTCGACTCCACGCACTTGGTGTGACCACAGTGAAGAAATCTTTAAAGTCATCTGATTTAATGTTTGTGTGGACAACGCTTAATGTTCAAAAAGGGCAGAGGGAACATGTTTGTCGTAAACTGTTAGAACTTTGAAATTCAAACAGATTGAGGAGACATCACCTCACGTTAAAGACCCACAATCGTCCACGAAGAAGATTTAACACAATTGTCAACCGAACGTGGTAAAGCTGGAATAAGCTACCAAGTCAAGTGGTTTCGGCCTTTATTATTTTGTCCTTCAAGAAAAGTACTAACTTAGAACAATCGGATTTTCATTGATATTTGTTTTTTACCCTGTACCCAGCGTGTACGAGCTCTACGCTCGTTTGCTGCTGTTGTATTCAATAATAATATATAATTTGGTGACTTACATTATTAATATGTAACAAATGATATGGTAATTAATATTAAAATAAATATATTATTTAATAAATATTATCGCGAACAGTTTCATTCTTATAACAAATTTAAGTTATTTGCGTAAATATTAGTCTGATAATTGATTACCTCTAGTCAGAGGGATACTGAATGTAATTGATTGTTGAAATATAAGCAAAAGAGGTTTGGCTACAGCAGTTGTAAACTCACAGAATGGTAGGGATACCGTTAGAACCCGAAAACGTAGAACGACGTAGTCCATTTAACAAATAATTAAACAAATAGGTTTTTAACAAAAAACCTATAGTTATTATATCAATCTAATAGTTATTTGCTTATATTTTAATGATTTTTAAAAAATGAGTATTTTTAATCATTTAGTAAATGAGTGAAAATTAAGTAAAAAATTTGGAACAATTGATGTGCATATTCTAAGCTAAAAATATAATCTTTATATTAATTAACTTTTTTACAAGGCAAGATTCGGAAATGATAACTATCGTTTATTTCAACATCTATTTGAAAATAACGTTTTCAATGGATTAAGCGAATTTTGGGAAAGCTGGTTCGGGATATGTTCAGCACAAGGTAATCAGCAGATGTTTAAGGAGGTGTTTGCTCTGTTACGTAGCAAATCAGCATTATCGCATGAAGAAATTCATCGCATACAATTTGAAATAAGGTATTTAAAGTGTGTTTTTTAATTTTTTACACACTAACACTGTATTCGCATGCTAAATTTCCGGTTTGACAATTATTCGTGATAATAAGTAGTGACTAAGAAAATACCAATAAACTTGATCAACTTTACCAGATAAGTCAATTTCTAAATACCAGAATAAAGCACATAAATATAGCTTTATGATTGTTTCGGGTATAAATGAATTAGACGCACAAAACATTACAGACGGTTTTGCATTGTGGGTCATTCAAAAATTGGTGCACAAGTACCAAAATCAATAGATATAGTGTTTGTAACCCATAAACAGAAACTAAATATATTTGATTTTCATTTATAAATAATTCTTGGAATAAAAAATAATATATTATTTTATTCTGATTAAAGAAATCGGGAAGATTTAAACAGCATAAACTAACTCTATAGAGTTTCGACTTCCGAGTCGCATCAGTAAGGGGATGTTGCACAACTGTTTTGAAGTGCATCACCCCTAGACAGCTCAATAAGTCTTTTTAGTAATCAAGAAGCACCTATTGAACTGTCTAGGAGTACTGCACTTCAATCCGGTTGTGCAGCAACCTCCTACTGATGAGACTCAAAAGTCGAAACAGAATAGAGTCATTTTATGCGGTTTAGTCTCTCCGATTCCTTCAATCAGAAAATAAATTGGCGAAAAATAATCCATTAGTTTCGTATTTTTTATATAATTTAAAAATTCATACTTAAAAAACAAAACTCTCTGTACTACATATATTGTTTTGTATAATAGAAAAATAGCAAAATTGCATAAATTTTGAAGAAAACAACTTAAATAGGATAATGAAGGGGTTGTTCGTGAAATTTATTACATTGACTGATAAAATGTATAAAATGGTTAAACAGGCCAATCTCTAGATACCAGAATAAATCAACATAAATATACACTTAACTGTCCTAAATAACGCTTTTATTGACCACATTATATCTTCAGATTACTAACACCGTGAAACAAAACGAAACAAACTGTGTGGTATGCTACTAAAATAGCTTACCAAATAAGCTCTCAAATAAGCTACTAAAAGCTTATTACATTCATAAAATCCGTAATATTTCGAATAATAAAACATATATCAAAATTGAATATTTTGTAAACGATGATTTTGTTTAATTTTTGGTTTAATTATAATTGATTTCGTATTTTTGTTTTGATCTTTCTATTGGCATTTCTGTGTGTCTTCAAAAGTTGTTGATGTATTAAAAATGCAATATATCGAATGAATCAAAATGTTTGAGAATTCAATTGTTCATTTGCTTGCTTGTCGCTGAACTCAACGTGTGTGTTAAAATGTCAATGAAACAATAAATTGGCGACGATGGTGACAACTTCTTGCACTTGCCCCTAGTTACTAGTATTTTACATATGGAATTTTCAATATATCCTAAGAAATCGTAACCGCGAAAGTCAAATAGAATTATAAGCACTAAATGCTGCTATGTTAATGGCACCATTCTATTTCTGGACACTGAAATAAGCCGCTTGGAATATCGGCAATCAACTGTGATATCCAACACATATCTTTGAATTTTCTATCTCTTGCTCCTTATAGCCACAACTGATTACGGTCCAATTAAAGTAATCCCCAGTACTTGTGTCGACAAAATGTACTGCCTGTTGGATCTTTACGCTTAATGTCCGTTCTGCAATTGTTAGTTCGGATATTTAGTCCATTCGATGTTCCCCAGCATATTGTTTAAATCATACCATGTCGCTAGATATATTTAGTTTTTGTTGTGCACGTAACATCCGCGTTGATTCGTAAAGTAATTGCGTCTTGTTACTACACTTTATATTATTTGTTGTCAGAAGTTTACAACAACCTTTGCATCTAGTCGCTCCGTTACATGGATATGACCTATACCGACAGTCTTGATGTATTTACATGCAAGTTTCCTTCCTAAGATTCACCGATACTAGTGCTTTTCTTATTGAACGAAGACTGCGGAACAACACAACCTAAAGTCGTGCTGTGATGTTTGTTTCTCTTTATGCTATTGACATAAAAGCGGGATAATACGGAAATACACACACAGCCAGTGGTTGTTTTATCACTTCGTTTTGAAGCACATGTAACCTATCTAAGTTCCGCAACTTACGCGAGTCTCGTTATATTTCTAACTTATTATATCCTCTGTCATAGAAGTCATGTTTTATCTGTCCAATTGATTTCAATTTTGGCTTGTAAGGTGCTTTAAATTTTAATGACTCGTCTTAATTCGTTGTTGATAATGGCTCTCTTTGTGATACTTGAATGATCACTTATTGCATGATGGTACATGGTTGTCAAATCTAACTTTCGAAACCGCTTCGTCTAGTAGATCGTCACTCCTCTGTACTGTGTTTTATATAGCTGGATTGGACCCACGACTTCGTAGCTTCTCTTAACGCTTGCAAGTTAACTGTTATGCTGGTGAACATCGAATGGACTAAATATCCGAATTAACAATCACAGAACGGACATTAAGCGTAAAGATCCAACAAACGGTACGGTACATCATGCTCTTTCACATATCGACACAAGTACTGAAGACTACTTTAAGTGCACCGTAATTAAGTGTGGCTTTAAGGAAGCTAGATATAAAAAATCCTGAAAAATATGTTGGATAGCACAATTGATAGTAGTTGTTCCAAGCGGCTTGGCTTATTTTAGTGTCCAGAACTTAAATACGGTTAATTATACATTAAGTAAAAAATATGTAGACTCATTTAGTTGAAATAATTATAACAAAATAGAAGAAAACTAAATTTTAAAAGTTAAAATTCGATAAATTTGACATGGTCGCATTAAATAAATATATAATGACCTCTATTCCTTAATCGGAACATCGTATATTATTTATGATTCATAAAAATTTATGTTAATTCATAAAATTCATTTTTTATTATAGATTTTAATTTTAAATTTTAACTTTATATAAATATCTATTATTAAAATGTTAAATAATTATTTATTATTTATTATTGTTTATCTTTATTTTATATTTATAAAAAATAAATCTGTATATTGTAGATTTATCGTTATGAAGACTCATTAGAGTTGAAATGTCGTAAAGATAATTCAGGTATATTTAACATTTATCAAAATGCACAAAATAATAACAATTAAATTTAATGACCTTAATTATTTAATTTATTAATTTAGCGACAACGAATGCATTTTGAGCAGATTATAACTTAGTTTGGCGTGATTCATCACCGACACATTCAGTTAAAAAAAGTGTGCTGCATTATTTTTATATAAATCCATAGATCAAATTAATAATTAATTTTTGTTTATTTATCAATCAATAAATCAACTGATTAATTTTCGTACCATTAATCGAAATTTTTAGTAAACGTTGTGTCAATCTCTATTAAGCGTTTACCCTTCCTTATATTCACATATTTGTACTTTAGTAATTGCAATATTACATCCTATGAAAAAAGCAGATCGAAAGATGATGACGAGCATACTTGCTCGCAAGTGAGTATCTACCGAGACTTGCAATCTTCATCCGACATTCGAAATGACAATTTAACTGTCAATGATCGAAGTCAACGTCAGCCTTTGCGACAAATTGATATTATCGATCGCCACAATAACAATTACGGTACATCGGAATTATTGTAAGTTTTAAGCATTTTCTGCTGATTTGCGACTGAGTCCACTAGATTGGTAATAATTTTATGTGTCGTGATTCATTGTATTCACAATAAATGGTGATTAAATTATTTTTATAAATATAATTAGATTTAAATAAAATATAACTATATTTAATTATAATTATATTTTATAGACATAATATATTTAAGTTTAATTTAATTATAATAAAGTTTTATAAATATAATTGTATTTAAATTAAATATTATTTTATTTAAATTATTTAATTAAGTTTTTAATACAAATTTAGCAATTTATATTTATAATTGATAATTTTTTACTTTAAATAACTTACTCTAATGCAGTAAGTAAATAAAGGCTTTAGCAAGTCGAGAAGTCTGAATTGATATTGAATTAATTTATATTTAATTCATTGCTTATTTAAATAATTGATTTTAATAAATTATTTTATTTTTTGTGTTATAAATAATAATTAATTATCATAATTTGGGCTATAATTAATAGGTAACTATGCACTGACATATTTATTCGAATATTTTGGATAGTAAAATTGAATGTGAAGCCCGATTTTATGATTTTACGTCGTAACATATTTATGTTTCATATTATTGATTGATTTAGACGTTCTTTTAGATATTTGAATAATTTTTCTATTTTAAAAGCATTTGCAAATTGTTTACACAAATTTACTGTTATTAGCTCTACCAATCTCAGCAATAAGTCACTATTAACTAAGGTATGTTAAGCGTTACTTTTATTATTGATTACTCGTTGATTAGACGTGCGATCCTGTTATGGCGTCACAAACATTTTGTCCCCAGGTATCCAGTACTTTATTAGGAAAGCCTTCTAACCGACTATTAAATGGTATTAACAAGTAAGTTTACATTGCTACAAAGTTCCATGCCACCAGCTACATTTACGTATCAAATTTCTTTTAATTGATCGAGTTGCTAAATACTATATATTCGGAAAACGTTTTCTAAGTTTTTTTTTACATTTACATAATAACTGTTTGCTAAATTTTCATTGTACATACTTTTATAATCACTTATGCACAGAACATATGTACAAATCTTCCATTTTCAAACTAAGAAAATAAACGTTTTGTTTCTTATGATTTAATATGACAATGGAATATATAAATCTATATATTATATTATTATATTTATTCTAATATTCGTTATATTAGATATATTAAACATTATATATTATAATAATGATTTATAATATAATTATTTCTATAAAACTATTTTTCAAATTGTTATTATTTCGACAAAAAGCGAATCGTTACATTCATATCTAAAATTTAATTATATTTTTAATCTAAATTGTAATATTTTTCAAATTTAAGAATTTTCATAAGAATACTGTTACTATATACTCTAAAATTGATAAAATCAATTTTATTAAACCCTTTGTTAAAAATTACAGGTTTTGACTAAATGCAACTTAACGTTCGAAACGAAACATTTCATTTGTACATTTACAGCAATGTTTTAGAACAGATAGTGAGCTTAATATTTAGCTCGCTATTTTATAAGCTATTTAGCTCGCTGTTTAGCTCGCTGTTAAGCACGCACTAAACTATCAATTTAATGTCACTAAAGTAACATTAAAAGTCACTTTAATCGAAGAAGCCCAGTTGCTACACTGCGAGGTGTTCTCATTTAACCTGATATACTTAAAGCTGAAAGAGAACCATTGATTTTTATCGTTGCAAACATTTACGTTTGTATCTTGATAAAATATTAAAATATTTTTATACTTTTAAATATACTTTTTATTTTAAAGATGAACTTAGACTGACTTTGAAAGTAAAACTATTTTGATGTTTATTCACTTGATTGTAGAATAATTTGATTTAGCTTAACGATTAATGCGGTTATTGATTTTTCCATCTGTAACGACATTAATGATAAACAAGTAAAAATGCATAAAGATTGTACAGATTTGTGACTTGTAAATGTAGATAGTTTCCCTCGATCATAGTTTATCGACGACGATACATGATTTACTTGACAAACAGCTTCCAAGCAGATCCATCGTTATTAATCCGGTTGATCCCTTTTCTGTGGATGTTCAAAATCGTTTGATCGATTACGAGTTTCTGAGCAATCAGCCGAACTTTGTACAATCTAATATTGCTCTTCCTGATAAATTATACGAAAATTGTCTTATCGGTCCAAGTAAGATAATATATAGATTTTATTGTTTTAATGCCACAATCTAAATACATAAATGTTAAATTTAATTTGCTAGAACGATAATTTGTTTATGTACGCTCGGTGTGTAGAACAAATTTACTTGGAAACTGTTGTTTCTCATGTATATTTACTTTGTTTGACATCCAAACTAAATTTTTCATCATGATTTAATTTGAAATCAGAAATGATTTCATTTAAATTTGCGAAATGTAATAAGAAAAGTCTTTAATTAAATCTAATTGCAAATAAAAGCAGAAGAGTCGAGTGATCTTCAGCCAGCACTAAAAGGACCGAAAAGTGAAACGTAGGTATCGGATCAGTATCTGATGATGTCCACCAATACTGTAGCGTACTGCTGTTGGCGTATAGAAAAAATTAAAGCATCGTGCAGAATAAAATAGTCATCAAAATTTCAATGGTAACAATGACTGCACAGGTATATCAACTTAAAATTTAGAAACAATCTATATAAGACTAGTTTGATAATCATTAGGAAAAATAGGTAGGTTTTCAAATTGAAGGTTGCAACTTCTATCAACGCTGATTTAATTTGAAATCAAAAATGATTTCAATAAAATTTGCAAAATATAAGACGAGTCTTTTATTCTAATTGCCAATAAAAGCAGACGAGTCGAGTTATCGTCAGCCAACATTTTAAGGCCGTAACGTGAAATGTAGGTATTGGATCAGTAGATGATGAGGTCCACCACTATAGAAATGTCGCGTACTGCCGTTGGTGTAGGATTAAAGCAAAGTGCAGAATAAAATAGTCGTCAAAATTTCAATTAATAACTTTCGTTAATAATTAATAATAATTTTCGTTAATAAAGATTTTAATTTAGATTTTAAAATATATAAATAAAATATATCTAAACATTTTACAATTTTACGTTTTAATATATTATTAATTGATACCTATAAACTTATAGACTTATAAGTTTATAAACTTATACGTACTTATAAGTACTTATAAACTTATACCTATAAACTTATTATATAAACTTATATGCCTATATACTTATAAATGATTTTCATTTTAAAACGATTAGCTTAAAGGATATTTTAGCTTAATGTAGTTGATTTAATTGGTAACTATCATAAGGTTTTAAACAAATAGTATCTGATTGCATATGCATGTTGTTTTCCGGCAATTTAAAAATCAATTATTTATCGAGTTGTTTTGGTTATTCACTTATTGCATTTCTATATACTAAACAAGCGTTTAAGCTCAACACTCAGAGTCAGCCTCGTAATACAAAGCAAGATTATATTAAGCCTGATTTTGTAAATAAGTATTTATTAAGTGTTTTATAATTTATTTATAAAATACCTCTTACCTTTATATTGCGAATAGAAAGGTAAAATAAACTTTGAAAGGGGTCAAATGATTTCAGTTGATCGTTTATTTATTTATAATTTATATATATTTATTTATAATTTATTTATATTTATTTATAATTTATATATATTTATTTTCAGTTGACTGTTGATTTCAGTTTTTTTATTGCAATCATTTTTTATAATGTCTTTATATAAATTAATAAAATATGTTATAATATATTATATTATAACTATAATATAATATTTATTTAATAGTTTATTATATTTAATTATATTGCATATTTATTATTTGTATTAACTATAATTCATCACCCGGTGATGAAGCTGGACCACTCTTTATTAACTATAATTAATGATTAATATTTATAATTAATAAATATTTTCATTATTTTACAATTTATTTAATCAAAATAGCAATAAATAAGATAATATTTTTAAAGTATTGATAACTATCATAACTCAGAGATATAAATTAATTGATATATTATGAGGAAATGATATTGAAATTAATTATTATTTTAGTAAGTAATTATGTTAAAATTTATAATTTAATAAATATTTATTATTTTATTACATTCTACTAGAATATAGTACTACTAAAAACGTCTTTGTATTCGATGATATTATAACGAAAACATGTCATTTTATGTTATCATCCATTATTGAACTTTCACTTATCTTCTTAATATAAAATAGCTTCAGTCATATCCTTATTACCAACATCATTTATATATATTCATCCCGGTATCTAGATATTGACGAGCGGTATCCTTGTTGAACATCTAGCTAAATACAAACGAGGATGCCTTGAGTGGTTGTTTTAGAAGCTTTGCGATAGTCATACTTTGGAATATTAGAAAATTAAATGAAAAACTGTCAGTCCCATGCTTGCAACCCAATTTGAATGACCGCTGGAATCAACTCAGAAATATTCTCTATAAATCAGGTTTCTTCGATTTAAACTATTATACAAACCTACAACTCTATTGCTTTTACAAAATTAAACCCAAATATCTTTCTGCCGGACGAATATATCATATCCATTGTACCAAATGTGATACCTCATACGCTGGTCAGACAGCACAAAATTTAAACACGATGATCAAACAATATCAGTATTATTTAAGTGCGGGGATGTTCGCTCGGCAATCCTGAACCACCTTTTGGATACTGACCATAATATCAATTTCGATAGGACATAATGTATTTGTATTGAAGGAATACAACTAGAAGGCTAACTAAATAATCGACATATATATCGGCACAAATAAATTTAATACAATTTAACAAATTCAACTAAGCGTTCGATTGGATTCTATGGGACTATTATAAAGGCTAGATTCTTTCGTATTTCTTGTGCATATATAGAAAGAGCATCACTGAGATATATTTGACTTTTTTTATAATTTGTTTAATTATAATAAAATGATTTTTGTCGTGCCTATAATTCACACCAATACCTAAAATTTGTTTTGACACCAATGCAATCCTTGACTATTTATTTTATTATTAATTAATTATTTCGGTAATTTTTTAGATTAGCCTTTTAGAAATAAAATTATATCTTATAAATAAAATAGTGATTGGATGTTTTCAAACATTTAACATTAAATTGTTAAATGTTAATAATTTATTTATTTATTATTGTTAATAAATTAATTTATTAGTTTATAATTAATTAGTAGGTTATTATGATTGAATTAAATTAATTATGACTAATTTATTTCATTTAAGTAATTAATTATTGATTAAATATTGTTAATTAATAATAAATTATCTAAATTAATTATCAAATATTTTAACATAAATATATTTTCAAATATTTAATATTAAATGTTAAATTAATAAATAATTCGATATTTTATTTTTCAATATTTATATAAATATTATTTTACATAAATATAAAAGTAAAATATTAGTCCAATTAGTATCTTTAAATTCTCTAAAACATTTATATTTAATTTTTACTACGATATTTTAGTTCATGTTTGCACATTTAAATTACATTTATGTTTTTTAAATTAATTTTTTTAAATTGCATTCAGCCGATCAATTTTGGCGAATCCTAAACTGTTGTGGTTCCGGCACATTTGCTGACGTGTATTGCGCTCAATTGGAATCGGATGGAGATTCTGGCGGTACTGATATATTTGCTCTTAAGGTAACAAAAATGTAGAGAAAAATACTTTGTAATTTTGTTGAAACCCAGACATTATTGTCAAATATTTTAGCTTTAGTTTCTAATTATTATTAATAATAATTAATATTATTATTAATAATTATTTAATTATTATTTTATAATTAATAATAATGCTTTAATTATTATTTTATTATTATTCAAAAAATTATTTAATTTTTTGAATTTACCAAATATATATTTAATATTTTGATTTATCAATATATTTTATTTTTTATTTTTAATGTTTACTTAAAAATTTAATTTGAATGTTTAATTAAAGCATTTAAATTATTGAAATACGTTTTATATTTAATATTAATTTTATTAATTTTAATGTTGAAATAATTTTAGTTATTAATGTGTTACTACTATTGTACTATTTTATGTACGGTATAGTATTACTGTTCGTGTCAATTTAATTGTGTCAATACGTTGTATACTCAGCACTCATCATTTCGTACTCATCATTTCGATGCTGAAGTGGTCGTCTAGAAGTGACATGGTGACTGAAAGTCGTGAATCAAAGTCCAGTCTATCAAGCAACACCATTTAGTATAAATGCCGTATTTCGTAAGAAATCCTGGACCGTTGTATACTCAGCAATCCGTGCACTACTATTATATATATTAGCATCAGTCATTTATATTGAAAAAGGATTTATTATATATATATATATATATATATATATATATATATATATATAAGTAAGTGTTCGAATCGAGCATATTCTTCAGTCTGCAAACTCTCGTCACTCCTAGACGGTCATGTGATAGCCGGCAGCCATCGTCAGTAAGATGAACTATCACACGCCGTTTCGGCTGCCTCTGTGACATTGTGAAAATGCATTTCCGACATCTAGCTTAAATTGTTGGTGGCGTTAGCTCTTAAATCCAACAATTTGCAATGCAGACCATCATAAACAACCAGAGGATCAAACTTTTGGATGCTTGACTGTAAGAA